>CAUJNA010000835.1:1137849-1162849 GCA_963377175.1 Effrenium voratum
CCACAAAGGAGCAGGCAAAAGTGCCGGCAAAAGCACCTGTCAAAGAGCCTGCGAAGGAGCCGGCCAAGGAGCCGGCCAAGGAGCCGGCAAAGGAGCCAGCAAAGGAGCCGGCCAAGGAGCCGGCCAAGGAGTCTGCCAAGGAGCAGAAACGGGAGACCAATGGAGTTGCACCACCGCAGGCAAGTTGCGGGCCTGCTTTAGGGAGGGGAGGGGAGGGGAGGGGAGGGGAGGGGAGGGGAGGGGAGGGGAGGGGAGGGGAGGGGAGGGGAGGGGAGAGGAGAGGAGGGGAGAGGACGGGGGATGCATTGCGCCAGGCGGTGCAGACTTCAGCAACCGCCCCAGATTTCGGAATCTCAAAACTTTGGTCTCAGCACCAATGTTTTGCAAGGCCAAAGATGCAGATAAAGAAAGAGTGCAAAAAGAGATTGACGAGGCGGCAATTTGAGAGCCATTCTCGGTCATTTGCGCGCTGATTATGCCCCAGGTGCTCGGCACAGTACAGGATTCGCCGCGGCCAAAGACTTTTACCGCAACATGATAGTACCAGCAAACAGAGTACGGCCTGTTCACATGCAAGCTCGCACATCCACACGCCAGCTCTGCAGCCCGAGCAGAAAGGCCAACACACACACAGAGATGCGGACAGACACACAAGTTCAAAAACACACACAGTCAAACAAATGTGTGTTTGTGTGTGTGTGTTTGTCTGTGTGTGTGTGTGTGTTGTGTGTTTGTTTGTTTGTTTGTGTTTGTGTTTGTGTTTGTGTTTGTGTTTGTGTTTGTGTTTGTCTTTGTGTTTGTGTTTGTGTTTGTGTTTGTGTTTGTGTTTGTGTGTGTGTGTGTGTGTGTGTGTCTGTGTGTCTGTGTGTTTGTGTGTTTGTGTGTTTGTGTGTTTGTGTGTCTGTGTGTCTGTGTGTCTGTGCGTCTGTGCGTCTGTGCGTCTGTGTGTCTGTGTGTCTGTGTGTCTGTGTGTCTGTGTGTTTGTGTGTCTGTGTGTCTGTGCGTGTGTGTCTGTGTGTGTCTCCGCGTGTTTCTGCGTGCGTGCGTGTCTTTGATTGTTGTTTCTTGTTCTTTTGGTTCTTGCACTTGTGGTGGCTGTTTTCCGTTGAGTTCTCTTTTTAAGTTTCCTGATTCTGAACTGGCTTGTCAGAATTAGCTACCCGCAAACCCGTTGCCCCAAATACACCAGGAATGGCATAGGCATGTTTTTTTTTTTTTTTGCTGACAGACGCGGGAACTGATCGAAGCAAATTCGACGATCCCTGGCCAAAACTCACCTCCTTGACTGTGCCATGCACCCACCCTCACCCTTACCCCAACCCAACTGCACTGAGTGCGCACCAGCCTGCCCCAACCTACCTCACATGCTGTGTACAGAACTTATGCCAGAGCATGCCCACCCTTCTTCAGGGATGCATTGCTATGTTGCACTCCGACCACTCTCCTTCGGCTACAGGCTGACCTCAGCATATCTTAGCAGACCATCAGCTGAGCAGAAGCCTTCCTTGGCTTGACGAATGCGTGCAGGTGCGTGTGCGAGCAAACAAGCCTGTGCAAGTGCATGCGCATATGCGTCTGCATGCGTGCATTCATGCGTGCGCATGCGTGTGAGTGCGGTGCGCCAGCAGGCATGCTTGCTGCGTTTGTGTGCGCGCACACATGCAAGGCAAGCAAGCGCAAGCAAGGCAAGCAAGGCAAGCAAGGCAAGCAAGGCAAGCAAGGCAAGCAAGGCAAGCAAGGCAAGCAAGGCAAGCAAGGCAAGCAAGGCAAGCAAGGCAAGCAAGGCAAGCAAGGCAAGCAAGGCAAGCAAGGCAAGCAAGGCAAGCAGGCAGGCAAGGAGGGAGGGAGGGAGGGAGGGAGGGAGGGAGGGAAGGAAGGAAGGAATGACGGAAGGAATGATGGAAGGAAAAGCGGGGAGGGGAACGAAGGAAGGAAGGACAAGAGAGGAAAGGAAGGAAGGAAGGAAGGAAGGAAGGAAGGAAGGAAGGAAGGAAGGAAGGAAGGAAGGAAGGAAGGAAGGAAGGAAGGAGGGAATGATTTTGGCATTTGGGTGTATATCGGAACTGTTTATGGCGTAGATTTGGATGGTCTGGCACAATTGTGCTTGTTTCATCGGGGCTCAGGAAAATACTCCAAGACATGGTAAGAAACAAGGCAGCATACCCTGGTCAGGCAAATATAGATCAGACAAGAGACGCACAAGTCTTGCGCAGCTGAAAGAGTCTACACATGGCATGACCGTTTCAGCAGCGTTGCTTGATGTGAGGTCGCAAGTGCGGTATTTGCTGGAGGTAAAGATAGTGTCCGCGCACAATGTGCCTGCCAGCGAGGGGCAGCCGTTTGCCGCTTGGCAGCTCGCAGGGTTGGAGGATGGGAGATTTCAACGAAGGCCTTCACAGGTGCAGCGGCTATTTTCATGAAAGCTGGCCACAGTTTGTTCAACTAATGCCTGCGGGTCCGCCCTTCGCAATGTCCTGCCTGAAAGTTGTCCGATGTCAAGCAAGTCTTGCTGGAGGTGTTTGTGATTCCGATGCTGCGGTTTTCTGCTTGCTGGGGCCTGCCCAATTCGGTGCGTGCATGTTTGACTGGCTGGTGCTCTCTGCTTTGTGGGCCTGATTCTACCTCCGCACATTGCCAACAGCTTAGTGAAGCACGTGCACTGGAGTACTTGATGTTCGTCCGGTGTAAGGTCGTCGGCCTGGCCAGATGCATCCTTGGCTGCACTTTCTGTGTTGCTGCTTTCAAGCCATGGGGCTCTCGGCATCTCGGCATCTGACTTCCCAGGCAACAACCCGGTGAAGTTTCGCACCAAGACCTCCAACACCCGATCCAAAGCCGATGCTTATCAGCACAAAGCTGCAGGAGGGTTTATTCTACATGTGCTTCGATCCCGCGGAACATCTCCTTAAAACTTGAGCAACAGCAGCTTGCTACTCTCTGATGTTTCGGAAGCCGCCTAGGTGTGGAATCAAGCCTCGAAGCTGCAGATTGCCCACGGTGACTTTCTGACATTCAGAGTCCAAGACGTGGACTGCACTGTGCACGCTGAGCTGTTTGCATTTGGCTGTGGGTTATCAGTTCCAGCACTTGCCTACACTTGCCTTGCATGCACTTGCCCGCGCTTTTCTGCGCTTGCCTGCGGTTTCCTGCGCTTGCCTGCGCTTGCCCACACTTGCCTGCACTTGGCCGCGCTCACCCGCGCTCACCCGCGCTTGCTTGCACTTGCTCAGACTTGCCCGCGCTTGCTTGCGCTTGCCCGCCCTTTCCTTCGCTTCACTTGCCGGCGCACGCCCGCATTTGCCCATGCTTGCCCGCGCTTGCCGGCACTTGCCTGTGCTTGCCTGTGCTTGCCCGTGCTTGCCCGCGCACGCCCGCATTGCCCACGCTTGCCCGCGCTTGCCTGTGCTTATCCGCGCTTGCTTGGGTTGCCCAAGCTTGCCGGCACTTGCCGGCTTTCTTGCACTTGCTTGGGCTTTGCTGCAGGACTCTGAGGATCCCATGTCTTTTCTCTCGCGGGCTATGCTCGGCTTCGATCGCATGGTGCCTTCAGGCTGGACCATCGCATCTTTTACTGGACAACTGTATGCATCCTTCTCCCCTTTCGCCTTGCACTTTGGCCTGACCAACAGGCTTTGAGGACGAACTCCCGCTGGAGGATGCGTCTGGCACTGCAGTGCTGCCCTTATTCTTAAGCCATGCTTTTGTCTTGGCCAATGTCTGGCGCTGGATGCAATTTGCTCCTTTAGGTTGACAATGCGCTCATCAAGGCCAGCCACTTGTAACGCTCACTGGATTTGATGGTGCAGGTATTGGCAGTTCACACTTTGACCTTACCATCGCCTGTGAAGGTTCGTGTGAGAGTCCAGGGAGCTTGTGCCGCCACGTCACTTGAAGCGTGATGTTTGAGCCGAATGGAGCAGCCACTTGCTGAAAAATTGGGTGCATGAATGCATCACAGCTTTTCAGCACTTCAGAACTGCCAATTAGCACATTCCGGGAACAAAGTGCAAAACTGCAGTCGAGCCAAAATAAGTCATAGTTCAGAGGGTGTTTGCTTATTCTTGTGCCAGTGTTCCCCGTTATCCGGATTCTAGCAGTGCCTCAATGCAGTAACCTGCTTGCTGAATCGAGCAGCTGTGCCGTTTTTACGGGCTGAGTGCCACCACCTTGCTCAGCACAGCGCGCAGCTGCAAGACAATTCCTGTTTCACCGAGTGCCGGCACTTGGCATCCAGCCAAACTTGCAGCTAGGCCATGATCCAAACTCTTTTGGGTGCATTTCTGTTTGCATTTTTCTCGGCGCTTGGCAACCGAGTGAACGTTGTCCACAGTAAGCTTGCCCGAATGGACAGAAGGCTGGATGGCGCGCGAAGCCCGCGCTGCATTCGCAGTTTGCAGATGGAGGTGGTGACGAGCGGGCATTGTAGACATGCATGTTTTCGCCAGTTGCGGTGCATCGAAAAGTGCACACTACTTGCATGAGAACCTGGTGGCTAAGGCATGGCAGGGCTTGTAACTTGTATCGCCTCTTTGCTTTTTGCTGCCGGCATGCGGTTGAAAGCCAGAGCTGCGCATCTGCCGTTTCGCAAGCACGAGCGGAATGATAGTGGCCGGTGGCCATCGCAGCCCCCGTTCTGCAATTCCGACTTGTGATCGCCGGTGCCGCACGGCCGCAGTACTGAGGGTATCCGGGCTAGGCAGCCCATTTGAGCGTTGCATATTCTCTTGATGGTTGATTGGTTGGAACCGGTGGGTCAGTCTAGCCCCATACTGCGAGTCCACCCGCCGCTCCTTTTCCTTGATCAGGCTTGATTGATTTAGATAAAAGTGTGATTCAGCTGAACTTGGATGTGGCCTTGATGTTGATCAGTTGTCCGTTGGGTATCCTGATGAAACAAATATTCCCAATTGTGTTGTGTCGCTCTGACATCGCACGTTGTGCCTGAGGAGAATGGGCGCTTTGCACCCTAAGTGCTGCGCAGTGCAGGCTCAGTCCGCTGTCGCTGGGGAGAATGTTTGTGCATGTGCTCGCTGACGAGCTGCTTCTGCTTGCGTGCCTGCTGAGCAGAAGTGCCTGGGCAGGAGGTGCAGAACAATACTGCTGAAGCAGTGTCAGAAGCCAAATTGGTGAGTGATCAGCCGATACCTCCTTTGGGAAAGCCACTCTGGCTCTCAGAGGCTGGGATGGCAGGGGTCGAGTAGTTTGTACCTGTCACCTTTGCACCGGGATTTTGGTGCATTATAGTCTGAGTAGGTAGGGGAACCTGGATTTGTTAAGTTGGGAGGGTCTTCAGGAAGCTGGGCAGGGAGCGAGTGCGTGTGTGGCTAGAGGTAGCTCGGAGTTCTTCGGTTGCTTTGCTGCTGCAGTTGAATCTACCCGTGCAGGCAGAGGAATACGTTGCAATGCAGACGCTTGGCATTTAACGCTGGCAAGCCGGAAGATGGTAGACATGGGGTGGGGGAGCTGGGCAATCAGAGCTGGAGTGAAGCAATAGAGTGTCCATGTTTGTGCCGGCACGTTGAGGAAGCAAAAGGAGGCAGAGGCAGCACAAAGCGGAAGCCTCAGAAGCTCAGGGCTGGCAGTATCTTTCTTCACGCCGTTGCGATGCTGGTTGTGCAGCAGCTTTGCTGCCAGCAAAGCTGAGAAGCAACAAGCTCCTGCAAGCGTACAAAGTTCCAAGCTGCTTGTGCTCGTCAAATTCTTTGAGACATGTTTGCACCACATGCCTGAGGAATTCAGCAGATAGCAGCTGAAAGAGCAGCAGAGGAGGAAAGAAAAGCAAAAGAGGAGGAGCAAAAGAAGGCCTGGAGAGCTTGGATGAAGAAACCATGGCAGCACGCATTCACCCCCCCACCCACGCGCCCGCCCGCCCCGCCCGCCCCACCCGCCCCGCCCGCCCGCACGTGCTTGCAGGCGCCCACACACGCACACGCACACACGCCCGCACTTCCATCCATACCCGCACCCGTACCCACATACAAACATGAGCTGGGCCGTGCAGGAAGATGCGGCAGCCAAAGCAGCCAAGGACGTTGAGCTTGCTTTCCAAGTGCAAGTGCAAGTCAAGCATTGGCTACAACTTGGGCGACTTTGCATGCAAACACGGAAGGAAGCCGAGAAGAAGAAAAAGACAACATCTCCGAACTTGGGATTCGATTTGTTGCACGATAGCTGTATCATGCCAAGTTTGGGGGTGTTGGACATGCTTGGGGGTGTCACCTTGGCATGCCCTGCACTGTACGGTATCGCAAGACCCCAAGCATTCAGGGCCTTGGTCCTGACCAATACGTGCGCTCCAAGGAAAAAAGTGGCAGCGCCAAAGGTGCCGAAGCCCGAAGAGGCCCCAAAGCCTGACAAGGAAAAGGAGAAGGAGCCGGAGCCAAAGCACGACGCGGAAGCAAAGTTTTTCGACCGCAGTTGGGATGTGTAACCCATGCCTTGGCTTTTAGGGCCGCAACGAATGGCATTGATTTACTGGCCCCCTCAGGATGGACAACGCCGCCAACAAAGCCAAAGATGCTGACATGCGCTTTGAGTTCGAGGCCGTGATTCTGACGTTTTCTGGCGTTTTTACAGCTACACCTGGGCAGGTCAAATGTGTTTCAGCTCGCGGCTTGCGAGACGCGGACTGGCTAGAAGGAACTTCGGATCCTTACTGCCTTTGCGAAGCAGTCGGCAAGGCTGGCAAACTCAGAGCCTGTGAACATTGAGTGACAAGATTGTGAGCTGTGCAAGTGAATGCTCCACGCCAGGTACGGTCAAAATTCAAGACGAAGACTGTCAACAACAAGGAGAATCCGGCAAAGATCTCAACCATTCCCTTACACACAGACCTCCGCCCATGCATGACTCAGGTCTGGAACCAAGCTGCAAAGATGCAGTTGTCAAATGGGGACAAGCTGAAATTCTCCGTGTACGATCAGGTGCGGCGGATGCATGCTTGCACGTGAGCTTGAGCCATTGAGTTGCATGTCCACAGCTTTCAGCCTTTCAGCGCATGCTGCAACCCGCATTTTCCGGTTCCGGTGCACCTCTTGCTCAAGTGGAGGGTTCATTGGGCGCGCCTCCGGCACAGCTGTCAACGTGAAGTCCTCCGGTATGAGGACAGACTGGCAACACATGCGCACATGCCAGCAGGGAAAAGTGGATGTCGCAAGAGCTCGCAAAGAAGCTTGAACCGCGGATGCCTTACATATCGCAAGTAGGGGAACGGGGGAAGCCCTATCTTACCGCAATCTACCAGTGTTTTGTACTTTGGCGTTGTTGGTTCGCTTGATTCAGAGACTCTACCGTAAGTTGGCTTACGAGTTGCATTACCTGGCTCAGCTCCATCTTCATTCTATCGATTGTCCTTGCCCTTTTGCCTGTCTAGGAGGGGGCTACTAAAATGCTTCCTCCTCAATGTGGCCTATTGCATGGCTGAAGAGACTTGCGCAGCAGCTGGAGGCCAGCTGAATGTCACGAGCGGTTTAGGCTGCACGCTATCCTAAAGCGTGCTGCACAGGTGCCTGCCAAGCTCCGGACGAGGTTCCAACCAAGGTCAGGATGGCATCGGCACCAGCGCCTCCAGCACCGCAAGTTGACCTGATAACGCAGGCAGGGCGGCAGGGCTGAGCTGAGCCTCTGGGCCCTTACTGCGTCACACTGAGCCCTCGCCAGGAAATGGAAGAGCTGAAGTCATTATTGAAGTTGGGGGAAGAACGAATGAGCTTCCTCAACGAGTTGCAAGGAGACCTGCGTTTGTTTCTGTGATAGCTTTTCCTTTTCACGCTTCAAGCAAAACTGCAGGAGCGGCAAATAGGAAAGATCTACCACTGTCATCGGCCCAAGTCCAAGCACTCACGGAGGAGCTCCCTTTACTTGCAGAGGTTGCCAGCCAGGGAGAGAGAGAGCCCGTTGCTGCGGCAGCAGACTTTCTTGTGATGAAGGCCGTGTTGCCCTTGGCAGAGCCTGCGGCACACGTGGAGTGGGTGCTCCTCCGAAATCCACGGCCTTCCGCAGCTTCGGCCCCTTCCACATCCACGCCGCACTCACAGATGCCCACTTGCATATTGGCCGCAGCCCAACCAGATGGCAATGTCCAGCTGTTCAGCCCGAATGGGGAGCTTTTGTTGAGCTTCAGCACAGGCCATGAACAACCAATCACGCACATGACAACCTCGCCAACTCATGAGGAGCACCTCATTGCAACTGGAGAGGCGAGCGGCGTCATTCGCCTGCACAGAGTCTCCGTGCGCCAGCGCCGGGTGTCCAAGGAGGAGAAAGTATCCAGGTCAAACTCAACAGATGAAAAAGTCTCGCAGTTCATGGGCTCCCAGCTTAATGTGACCGTCCAATTGCAGAGGCAAGTTCAGCTGCCAAGTGGTGGCGAAGATCCCCCAACCCTTACCGCGCTGGCCATTGCCAACCACAAAAGCAACAGAGAAATCGTTGCTGGTGATTCCAGTGGTCGCATCAGCGTATTTGCCAAGAATGGGACGCTGAAAAGCCATATTGATGCGACAGCTATGGAGGGTCCTGGGGTAGAAGGCCTGCATTCTTATCACAGCCAAGTCCTATTCAGGGCTGGAATGGAATGGGGCTACGTCAGCTTGGACAAGGCAGATGTCAAGCACATGGATTGTCCAAAGTTTGAGGCGGGATGATGTTTACTGTCCACAGCACAGCGAAGAAGCACATGTTTGCGTCCAATCCAGGGCCGAGTGGCCGACATCGCGGTGGACAGTCAACAGCTGTCCAAGGTTCTTCTGTCTGATGAAAGCGGTGCGGCTACTTTGCCTGAATGGGCGCTGTGAAGCTAGATTGTGCAGCCACGTCTCGCATGTCAGGTTTGGGTCTTCAATGTCAGTGTCCCGGGCGTGACACAGGGCAAATACAAGCAGGCTGCCATCAAATTGTGCTGCGCCAAGGTCAAGAATCGGAAGGACTGTGAGCTGGAGAAGAAGTTTCCACCTGCTGCAAGCAACAAGGCCTGCGGTGAAAATGGGCCTCCATGCAGCCAGGCGCTTACAAAGTTGGTGGCGCTCCCGTTTGCCCAGCCAGGCACCTCTTGAGTTGGCGACCATCCGCGGCTTTGCCTCTTGGACTGCGGATGCATGCCATGTTTGTTATCATTGTTGCATTTGTGGCTCCGGTAGGCATGTGTTGCATGGTGAATTTAGGTCATTGGCGTGCAGACGTCGCTTGATACATCGTCCATTTTGGTGCTGCCCTTGGGCTTGCACCAGTTCAGAACTGCCAGTAGGTTTTTGGAGCCCTATTTTTAGCATCCCATTTGGATGCATTGCAGGCGCTGAACATGAGCCAGCACGTTGGCCGCAGACGCCCAGGAGAGATAGGCAGGCTGTTCCAAGGGAGAGAAGCTTTGCGCATTATGTCTAGCTGTCCCCATGCGTGTTGGAGGACATCTAACTCATTTTGTGTGGAGAGTTTTGATACGCCAACATTAGCCCAATGGTCGAACATGGCTGCCAGGCTCAGGCGGGCATGTGATATGGCGACGCCAGCGGCCGTCCGTTCGTGACTGGAGTGTGCACACCTTGGCCTTCTGTTTGTGAATGTCAAGATGCACTATGTATGGGCCGTGCTGGCTTAGGTACAAAAGAAGCAGCACGGTGACTTGATTGCCCTTTTGTCCGAAGATGGTCGAGAAGTGGAAATTGTGGAAGTTCTGATGCAGGCCCAAGTTGCTCACTCCTTCTTGTTGCCTCTTGGCTGGCGTAGGTTTACACTCCGCCGCCTTCCAGCGACCCGTTCTCTAACTTCAAGCTGCCAGTCATGGCGGGTGCCGTCATACTTCTGCTAGGTGGGGAGCAGTATTGCTATAGAAACTACTCAACTGCATTGGCTGCATTGGGTTGGGGCTATGAGCACTCTATGACCGCTCCCTGCAGGCTACCAGTTCATGAAGCAGAAAGGCAAAGGAGGCCGTGAAGCCATTTGCGCCATCATAGCCGATGCTTTGTCATGGCCATCGCCAGGTGCTACAGGCCTTGGCGGCCTGGGGAACAGAGGAGGGAAGTTTGGCAAAAGCGACTTTGCTGGCCGGACGCCTGGGTCGAGCGACTTGCAAGGGAAGGCAATTGCGAAATCTTGGCGTGCTTTCACACGTAGCTGCATGTTTTTCCACGGAAAAGGCCTTCTCAATAAGAAGAAGATGGGCGGCCTCGGTGGCATGAAAGGCAAAAGGTGGGCCCGACATGTTAGCCATGCCTCAGCACTCCTGCGCTTGTTGGAGGTGAATTCCCAGCGACTTCTCGTCGCCAGTTCTGTGCGCAGGCCTGGCGTGTGCGAAACCTGGCAGAAGTTTCTCCCTTGCACAGCCCTGCCTCCATGCGCCTGGCTACGAAGCGAGAACGCAAAGGAGCGCAGCCCTATCCTACGCTGCGCAAACCACAGGCAACGTGCACACCATTTCAATCGCCCGCTTTGTATGCATGCGACAGTTTCTCTACCTTTGCTTTGCTTTGCGCAGGCCGGAAGCAAGCTTCAAACTTTAACTTGCTTGTGGCAAGCAGGGCTAACTAGTGGCGCAAAGACTGCAGTCCACAAATGATGCTGCATACATGCCATAAAACAAGCTTTGCTACCAGCACAGCCGGCAAAGCCAGGAGGCGGAAGTTTCAATTTAATAAAGCAGCTATAGGCTGGCATGTAGCTGCTTGCAATGGCATGCATGCGCGCTTTTTTCTTTCTTTTTTTTTGTGTGTGTGTGTGTGCGTGTGCAGAGTCACATTGGCTATTGAACCACTTAGCTGGCTAGGTGGTTAAGTTAGCTAGTTAGTTGGTTAGCTAGCCAGCTTGGCTAGCTGGCCGATTGCCGCCTATTGGCTAGTTTGCTAGGTAGCTAGTTTGCCAGTTAAGCAGTCAGCTCGGATAGCTAGTTAACCAGCTAGCTAGTCCGCTAGTTGCCTTAGGCTCGAGTGGAGGCCTCCCTTCTGCCCATCCTTCAGCATGGTATCGCCACTGGGTGGTGGGGCCTTTCCTGGCCCTATCACTGCTCATCGGTTTTCCAGCTCTTCTGCCTCGCTGCTGCCTCCTTCCTCTTGGGCGTTCTTGTCACTGTCTTCCTCTTCTGGGCGTGTCCGGCCTCCGATCTGAGCCCGCCTCGGGCCCGGCCTTCAAGGCTATGTGCATGAGTGAGCCGAGCCGCATGGGTGACGCTCTTTGTGCCGCCATCCAAGGTCTTGCGGTTTGCTGCCCCATTAGGCACCTCAATGCCGGATCCTTCTGCCCTGGTCACTGCCTTGCTTTGTGCTGTCGGCTTTCTTTGGCCGGAAATTTCTAGTTCAGAGCAGAGTGCGCTTGGAGGGCTTAGGCTGTCTGCACGAGCTTTTCCGGAGGGCTCCATCGCTGCCCCAAAGATCGACCGTTTTCGTTGTGCTGCGTGCGTTTGGTGTCTCCTCACGGGAGTTGGATCCATCGTTGAGCTTCGCTCGCTCCTCAGCTCATTTCATCTCAGTTCGGCAGTGTACCACTCTTTTCTTTCCGGGCATGCAGGGTTTGACCCATCTCGCCGCCTCGAATCATCGGTAGCCGTGATGGCTCCTATGATGGCCGTCCGTGCTGCAACCTGCATGGAATCTCGCTTTCAGTCGGATCATGTGGCAACTTCCTGGGCAGGCTCTCATGGCGGTTGCCCTCGCATGGGGAGGGCTACTCCAAATAGGCGTACTAGCGACCCGCGCAAACCTTTGCTGCCAGCGGATGTGGCTTATACACTGGCCAGGCACAAGTTGCGCTTCTTGAAGGTCTGAGCGATTAGAACCCCATTCGCCCTAGAATCCTTCAGGAAGAGACCTAGGGGGTGTGTGCGCGGGCAGTTTTGGACCTGGGAAGCCTTTTACTCGGTCAGCAAAGGTTGACCAGCCTCAGCTTTTGCAGGTTATTTCAGCTGTGGTTGCTTCATTGGTGACAAAGGATTCGCCTTTTGGTCCGGAGATGGGCTGCCCAAAAGTCATGGAGATTTATCCAGGCCTTACAGGCACAAGAGCCTCTTGGCGCTACGCAGAGCCTCCGGTGTCGTTGTACGGAAGTGCTGTTGCGTGGCATCTATAGGCAAGCACGCTTGCTGGTGTGGAAGCTGTCATGGCGCGCAGCAAACCATTTGAGTGGTATAGCGTGTGTTACACAAATGTCATGCAACCATGATGACATGCTTGTGATGTCATGCGGGTGTGCATGGTATAGTGCCTTGGTGCCTTCTTTTCTTCACCCGATCTGATGTTGTTTGCACAGCTTGCTTGTTTTTCTTGTTGAGCCTATACAAAATCCATGCCTTTACCACCAATCCACGCTACCATCATGCATTTTGAGCCATTCTGTTCAGGGCTCATCAGGAAAAGTTGTGAAACGATAGCCAGGCCGTTGCTGCAGTGGCCAACCAGGAGCCACTATACGAGTTTTTTGTTGTTGCATCAGCATGGTACATTGACAAGGACTGTGTGCTTCACGTACTTCGCGTGACAGCGAATGCTCGTTGTATCATGTCCTGGGGCCAAAGGATAAAACCTTTTTGAAAGGGGGACAAATACTTACGGCTTGACTCGGCCTGGGCAGGCGACGGATGTTCTTCGTGACGTTGTGCCTAGGGCAGTGTTTGCAACGCATGCTGAGCGTGGAGTTGTCTTCAATTCAGGATGGTCACAGGCAAGTCTGCATGTGGGCTGGGAAAGGTGTCCAGTCTGTGCAGCGCACAATTCAGGCAGATCAAAAAGCAAGCTTGCAAAGCGTGATTGGCAGCCTGTTGCTGTGCATCAGTGCCTCGATGGAATGCCACGTGTCTCGTCTAGCTCTGTCTGACATTGAGGACATGGGAAAAAGTGATGACTTTCTGGGCTACACCGAGCTGGAGTTTGGCCAGATTTTTCCGAAAGGCCAGATCAGACTGCCTGGGGAGGAGAGGCTATGTTGAGAGCAGCACGGATGTGCAAGGCCCTTGACCGCTGCGAATAGTTTCTAGTTGTACCAGTGGTTGAAGGTTGTGTTCGGACAGCGCCCTTCGTTGTGGACATGACTCTTTCATGCATTGAGGCACCCCCTTCATCTTCTTGATGCTTACGCAGTTTTGTTGTGTGTCCATATCATTTGTTGTTGTTGGAGTGGGAAGGCCTCAGGGAATTCGCATTTCCGTTTGATTTGTGCAGATGTGCCCTGCGTCCATCCCTTTAGGCACCTAGGTTGCTGCAAAAGGGAAGCCGAATCCCTCCAACCACCCAACCCAGACTGCCACCCTGTTTTGTCTCACATTCCAGGATCAACACCGGCACAAAACTGTCAGGCTTTGAAGGTGAGCTTGCGCTCAAAGATGCTTCGGAGACAGCCGTCAAGCAGGAAGCTTTCCTCAAGGCAGGAATAGACACAGTCAGCATCAATCAAGCAGGCGCTTTGCATGGCATTGCCTGAGATAGTCTGGTTTTGAGCTTGATGCGCTGCTTTCAGCATGCAGGTGCGGGTCAGACACCTGGGGACAGTGACGGAGAAGTGAGATTGCAAGATGCAGCAAATGCTCAGATTTTGCGAGCCTTTCTCCGTCAGCATTGTGATCTTGGCTTTGGGTAGACTCCGTGCTTAGCACACTTAGCTTTCAAGAGTCATGCATGCAGGCAGCGTTGGCAACCGCGCTTGCCGCTGCATGTCGGCTTTCCTTTGCTCTTGGCGCTGGCCATGAGGCACGGTGGCACCGTGGCCATGCACCTGGAAGGGTCACTTCAGGGCAACGGCGCAATTCGTTTTTTGCCAAGCGGCAGCGAAGTCTGCCTTTCACTTTGAAGGTCTGCAAGAGGCTGACCTTCCGGCTCAGATGGGAGCCCAGCCGCGCCGGCACCGGGCACTGTTTCACGGTCTTGCGGCTTCTGTAGGTGTTTCACCAGCTCACGCAAGTACGATTCGCGACGCCGAACAGTGCGTACACCTCCAGCCCTGCATTTGGACGCAGCGATTCAAGACTTGTACGACCCACAGATTGTGAAGCATCCAAAGCTAGGAGCTGTAGCCAGACCAGTGTCGTAACACGATCCGTGGTCTCCACACATATTATGTCGTTCTCACGTCCAGCAAATTGCAGCCGCGTTGCTCAGTGGCGATCTGGCTGACAAGCCAGCCATGCGTTTTGACTGCATTAGGGCCGGAGCTTCTCGCAAGGTTTGCAGGCGCTTTGGCCGTGCTCGACGGCTGCTGAGTTCGCATCATTTGCCACGCTTGCAACCAGATTGGTTGCTGTCCTTGTCGTGGAGTGCATGAAGGATTGCAATCTTGCATTTGCCCAGGATTGCGCGCAGGTGATGCCTCATGCCAAACGGAAAAAGTCTAACCCGGCCACACTCTGGCAGCGACCTGCCTGCAAAAGTGAGCACACCTCCACTGATGCACATGCAGCGTCAGAGCAGTGTCTTGATTCAGCTTGCCAGTGAGCTGCGCCAGGAGTCCCAAGAAGAGGGACCGTCAGTTGAAGCGAGCTGCGGCTCACACGGGATACTCAGATGCATTTGCCCCATGTCATATGAGAATGCGTCAACGTGAGCCTGGCACTGCCACCCCAGGCGAGTCTAGAAGAGAGAGGCAGCGTCTCAGTGATGGATTCATACCGAGCCTCACTTAAGCGCACTTTTTTTGCTTTGTACGTCTTCTGCGGGTGAGGAGTGCACTATAAAGGCAAAGCTTGGTGGAACAGTTGTGGCTGGGAAGCTATGTTTGAGCTTCCTGACTAAAGGAGAGATGAAAATTCGATCCATCTCTGCCCTTTGCCACCGTCAATCGAGACCAAGCCACAAGGCAGCAACAATCAGGAGCATCTTGCGGTCAGTGTGTGCCGGTTCATGATTTGGTACGCTGCAGATGCCAAGGTACGAAGTCAAAGATGCATTAGAGCTGGTGTTTGGACCAGCTACTCAGCGGTGCCAAACTGGACTGGGAACCTTGCAGAGCTGATTCTCCTTGCGCTTGTTTTGTGTTGATTGTCACCGGGCAAGGTTTCGCACGTACATTTAGATCGGACTCTGAAATTTGGATTTGCCCGCTTTGCGGAAGAGAAGAGTGCCTGGGTTGAATTTTGAAGTCCGGACACTTCACCACTTCTCTATGGATTCCCTCCTTTCCCGCATTGCCTCTTTCAGTAAGGCACAGCTGCAGCACTGCAGCTGGGCTCTTTTGAGTTCCTCAATGAGACTGTGGAGATGAAGTCAGCTTGCAAGGAGTCTGGCAACGGCTTTGCCACAGCTCATGACCGAATCGCGCCTAACGCCCATGGTTCGGGGGTCACGCAGGCAAAATCAAATGAGTGACGTACGGCCTGCATCTGAGCCGGCCGATAAGCTTGAAGCTTGCTCCAGGGCCGCAAGCGCACGCACGATGCTGCATTCGTGGGCGAGCCATCCGGGCTTGACCTCCACGGCCTAGAGGAGGACTGAAGAACCCAGTTTCAACACTCTTAGGGCCCTGTGCCCAGCATTCTGCCACTGCAGGACCCGGGCGACATTGCCATGCCCAGCATGGACGACATGGAGCCAGCAGAAGCGTTCGAGGCCACAGCTGGACTTGTTGCTCCGATTCAAAGCGTGACCTTCAACAGCATGCCACACGTGCACTCTTTGTTGCCTGCGCAAACTCCAGGCAGGCCTTGAGCCGATGGAAGAAGGCCAGCCCGAGGGTGCCGAGGACGAAGCTGATGCTGCCGAGGAGCTTGGCCACTAGAAGCCATGGCAGACATTGTTGCAGCCTAAGCAGGAAGACGCCCGTCTCAGCGATCGCGACTTCATTCTACAGACGCTGGAAGCCATTCGTGCCGCTGCGATAGACGCCACTTCGGCGGCATTGAGAGTTTGCACTAATGCAAATGCAAGACGCTGCGTTTCACATCCGGCTGGCAGAAATACAGTCCAAAGATAGTTGTTTTGCAGCAAGCGAGTAAGAGCCCATCGCTCAGAAGCTTGAGGGTATGGCAAGGTGTTGCGCAACAACGGGAGCAAGATGGTGCTTAGTGAGCTGGAGTCGCTTTCCAACATCAATTCCCTGAAGCAGGACTCTTGTCTTTGCCGGCACCATCGGAAGCCGCAGGCCATGTCATTGTGAGAATCGTTTCCACAGCGCTAGGAGCTGCCTGGTGGGAGCTCTCTGGTGCAGATCCTGAGGGCAGTGGGCAGCTTCAGAGTCAAGGACCGCGGCGACGGCGTCTTCGAGGTGGCCATGGTGAAGATCGATGGGACCTTAGTGACTCCTCGGACGGTAGCTTGCTGTTGATCATTCTTCTTCTTCTCAAAGGCAGGTAGCGGCAGAACAAGCCACAGTTGATGCGCACGATCTGAGGATCGGAACCCGCTCCCTGCCAAGGCACGCCATTTAGTTGTGGCCCTGCAGCTGCCATCTTGTCAAGTGACTGCGCATTGGGCTGGAGGTTGCTGATGCCTTTTGCATTCCGGCAGAGCCAGCTTCGGCCTTCCTGCTGTTGCAAAGGGTTGCCAGTTTGATTGATTGGGCCAAGGCAGCGCCACCAAACAAGAGGAAGCGGGAACTGGATGAGGTCTGCGCGGGTCGGCGCGTCAGCTTTGTGGCACCAGAGCGTGAGTGCTCAGGGCAAAGGGAAAGGCAAAGGGAAAGGGAAAGGCAAGCGGTCGAAGGGGTCCAAGGAGGCCAAGCCTGCCCTAGCCGAGGGTGCAGATTCTGAAGATGCGTCCAAATTGGATGGGGACACGAAGGGGACAGCAAAAGGAGAGAGACAAAGCAACAAAGGTGGCAAAAGCACGCGAGAAGCCAAGGGAGCAAAGAGAGCCAAAGGAGCCAACGAAGGAAAGGGAGGCAAAGGCAGCAAAGGAGGCAAGGGAGGCAAGGGGGGCAACGGCGGCAAGGGCAAAGGAGGCAAAGGAGGCAAAGGAGGCAAAGGAGGCAAAGGAGGCAAAGGAGGCAAAGGAGGCAAAGGAGAGAAAGGAGGCAAAGGAGGCAAAGGAGGCAAAGGAGGCAAAGGAGGCAAAGAAGGCAAAGAAGGCAAAGAAGGCAAAGGACAGAAAGCAAAAGGAGGTAAAAAGGAGAAATTTGGAAAGGGAGGAAAGGGAAGACAGGGAGGACAAGGCGAGAGAGAAGGACACGTACGCGTGAAGGGAGGCGTGCACAGTGCTCATGGCACAGCTGAAGAAGTGCTGATGCTTACTTTCCCTTCTGTGGCCATGGGCCACGGTGGAGGCGATAAGTTCCTAAAGAGGACACGCTCCAAAGTTGTGCTCCAGCTTAGGGCAGCCGCATGTGCGAGTAGTGCTTGTGACCCATCGCCTCATTGCTTGCTTCCTGTTGTATGCATTGCTAGGTCGGTTGATGCTTGTGGGACAAGGCGTCAAGATTGCATGAGCTTCCGAGGCCAAGACTGCTGTCACGGATGAAGTTCGACCCTGGAGGCAGGCTGCCCTTTGTGCGGCTGGCTAAGTTGTCTAGTCATGGCAGGGAATCGCAAGAATCCTCGACACGGGAGTCCTCAACCGGAGAGACTTTAGCCAGAGAGTCGTCGACCAGAGAGTCCTCAACCCGGGTGTCTTCCAGCTGGCCGGCCCTATTTCAGCCGCAGCCTCCCCAGCCTGATCGCACTCCGAAATCAGCTGGAAAAGGCTCGCGAGAAGGGCTGCACTCCTGATTGCTGACGTGCTGCCAACATTTGCCAACCCAACCTGGTTGACCTGCCAAATCTCCCTGTATTGTAAGAATCCGAATTTTGGCTTCGCTTCATCAGGTGAGTCCGTATGGTTCAATCAATTCATTCATTCTCGTCAAGATCCGCCGGTTCTCATACTGGCGGATCTTGAGGTTTCCCAAATCAACTTGGCAGCATGTCTTGCAGGGCGGCCTGCTCCTCGACCTTCCGTGGCACCGCACTTGCTGCCCAGTGCGGGCAGCGCACCAGCGTCCGCAACGCAGGTGTTGCCCAGGCCCAGTTTGATTCCCAGATTGATGCAACAGCTGGAATGTGTAGGCCCACATCCTTGTGAGCTCGGCAGTGAGTTTCCACCTAACCTCTAGTGGCCAGCCTGCGCATCTGCTATTGAAGGCAGAGGCAGCACTTGTACAAAGATATCCATGCGCGATGCTTGTGTGCATCTTGGGGCTGCAGCCCAGTTTATGCAAGTGTCGCTGCAATTGTTTGTTGGGTACGAGCGCCCAACAAGCAAAAGGGGGCCTGCTTGCAAACAAGCTGCTTGAGCATGGAACATGGAACATGTTACCATCTTGCAATGAGCAGCGAAGTGATCATCTTCGCAGCGGTAGTATTTGTGTGGCTTTGCATGCGTGTTTTGTGCTTGGTTACAATGCTTTTAACCAGATCAGATGCGCATTCTTTCCTTTTGTCTGCAGTCAGGAGGGGCCCACCCTTTGTTTGGCGGCTGTAACGGGGCAAGCCCGCCTTACTGATTACAGATGCGACGTCTTGTAGGTTTTGCAGCTCGTAAGCAGCTGCCATCCAGCAATGGCCGGGCATGTCCGAGAGCAAGTCTGCAGAGCATGCCTTAGAAGATAATAACTAGCTGCCCTGAAAGAGCTTGCACTTTTTTTTCTTCTCTTTTTTTTTTTGAGTTTTTGCGGAAACAAGGAACTCCCAGATGCCAGCGTGCTGAAGCGATTTGAAGTGGCCAGACACCTGAACTTGCATTATACACGCTTTGTCCGTCGCCAATGGCACATGTTTTGCAGGCTAAGCTGCTGGGCAAAGGTGCTTATGGAATAGTCGCCAGCTCAGCCAGGAATCGGCGACACAACCTTCAAAAGCCTGCTTAACCTGCAACGTGCGTTTCGCTGACAACAGGTTTGGAAAGTGAGAGAGAAGGAGACTGGGAGGAGATGCATTCACTTTCGGCAGCACTTTTGCAGTCATGCTTGGACTTTCGTGCCACCATGCGGCAGCGCAGAGGCAGCAAGTGTGTGCGCAGGATGTTTGCACTGAAGCGGTGCTTCGATGCCTTCCAGAACTCCACGGATGCGCAGCGCACTTTCCGGGAGATTGTTTTTTTACAGGCAGGGTGCGTCACTGGCCTGTACTTTGGCTTCCTGTAGTTTGACAGGAGCTGAACGGCCATGAGAACATTGTTCGTCTGATGAATGCGGGGCACTCTGGACTTGGGATGCTGATGCAGTCTCGAGTCCCATGGCAAGGTGATGAAGGCTGACAGCAGTCAGGACAGATGGCTGGCTACTGGGCAAGTCTTTGAGCAAGCTGGCCATGACGGTCGTGCTTTGTGCGAGGATCTCTATGTTATCTTTGATTACATGGAGTCGACTGCCTAAGGGGGGTGATCCAACTTACCAAAGATGATTGAGCGCTGCATGCCCTTTGCACCTTTTGTGGCACGAGCTGATCCAGTGCTGCATGCCCTTTGCACCTTTTGTGGCACAAGCTGCTTTGCTTTGCCCTCCTCAAAAGCACGACCCCACAAGCACGATTTCAACACCAACGGAAGAGCCGGAGGTCAGACCTGCAGAAGGCAATTGCTGCCAATTTGTTGGCTTCTCAATGCACCAGGATAGCGAATGCTGGCCTTGTTCCTGCCACCGTTGCAAAAGCAAGGCTGCAGCCAATTCATGTAGAATACGTCACGTATCAGATTCTTAAGGCTGGGGTGTGTTTGTTGGACTCTGGCTTTCACAAACTGCTTATGGCCTTTCCACGAGCTTTGTCCGTTGCCAGGCTTTAAAGTACATTCACTCTGGTGGTGCCAGGGGCCTGTGAGCCGAGGGTTGCAGCATGGGAGTGACTTGAGAAGTGGCCTCTGCATTTGGCAAGGTGCTGCACCGTGATCTGAAGCCTGCCAACGTTTTGCTGAACTCGCGTGGGCCGTAGTAAAGCTGGCAATTGAACATAGGCAACGTGCGGGGTCAGCTGTACTGAGGAATTGCCATGTTCGGGTATGCGACTTTGGTCACGGCCTGTGAAAACCTAGAATGCAGCTTCGTATCACTAAAACACAGCTGGTGTTGCAGAGGTTTGGCCAGAACGGTCTTGCCTTATACCGCACAAACTGCGGGGTGCCGGCCTTACTTTGCCAACCTATGCTAGTCAGCAATTGGCCAGTGCAAAGTGCGATTGCGTTTGACTTGCTTTAGGACCCGCCGAGATTCTCGAAGCTCCGAATCAGAGGCATGCTTCGGCATTTGCAGATCGAAGTGCAGGAGAGGTGTCCAAACGATGCAGGCTCACCCGTTGCTCACGGATTACGTTGCGACACGCTCTGGGCTCACTAAACTTTTTGTGCTAGCCGGTTTTGAGACAACAGACACTTGCATTGCCGAGGTAGTCGAGACTTTTTTGGTGTTTTAAGATCACAAAGTCCTTAATAAGAACAGGCAAAGCCAGGTACCGCGAAAATCCATCCCGCGAATGGGACATTGCAGGCCTCGAACACCAGGTCTCACCAGGTATTTGCCCTTGTTCGCACGTTCCGAACGGTCCCCTTGACTGCAAACTGTTTGGTATGTGTTTTTCACCAAGGCTGGTATCGGGCACCGGAACTCTTGCTGGGATCTACCATCTATTCTGAGGCGAAGACAGAGACAAAGTTGTTATTGCAGTCACCTGCTTCAGGGGGTCGATATGTGGAGCGTGGGCTGCATACTTGGCGAGATGGCGGGCAGCTTGGTGGATGTTGCCTGGTTGCTTGGCCCTGAGAGTCTGATTGAGGTGGCCGGCAAGCCCATCCTGCGCGGGAGGCCCCGCCACTGTGAAGATTTGCTTGGCCCACAAAATTTCTAAGGTCTACCATGGACCAACTTCAGAAGGCGACGCTCGTGAGCAAAGGAACTTCAAGGGTCAAGCTGGGTCACTCTGTGGTCCAGGACTTGTTTGCTGCCTTCGTTTTTCGTGGACTGGCCTCCACGTTCCCATCCGTGTTTGTCGAGTACTTGATGTCATGACTTCTCCTTCACGAGGAACTAGGGGTTGCCCGCACCGAAACCATGATGCACAGCCATGATGGAGCGTGTGGACAATTCCTAGTGGCAATTGCTGAATGTGCCACTGTGTCTAACAAACGAATTTATCCCGCGTGCGCAGCTGGAGAGAATGTGCATGGGCCGATGTTTGAAATCATCTGTTTCTGGCTTCATCTCTTGCTTGCCCGGTTGTTGTTGCCACTCTTCGGGCAGCAGGTAGTGGAATTGTGGCGGGCTGAGAGGGCCACAGCTGAAAGAGCGCGGTTGCGGCATGAGAAGTGAGGACTGGCAAGCCGAGCGAGCAAGACCTACGCAATGTTCTCAGCAGTGCATGCATCGCAGTCTCAAGCGGTCAGAAAGCGAAAGCTGCCAACTTCAGCAAGCGCTCAGGTCCGATAACTACGACTTCCCAGTACGTGCCCAGCTGAGTGCTTCGCAAAAGGATTGGCATGGGTATCTAGGTTGGATAGGGTTGAGAAGTCATTGGTAGATTGAATTTGCTTGGCCCCTCAGAGGCAACCCGCCTTTGCATAACTCGTTGCCCATCCTAACCACTGACACCACCCCAGCCCAACCTATCACTTTGCTTCTGCAACATTCCCCACATCGTGACCCCAAAGCTGCCACCAATGAGGCTTGCCGCAATAACTTGAACTGCCTACCCTACACATCTTTGCCAAGTCCATTTGCCTGAAGCATCCCCACCCTTTCGACCATTCCAACATCGATTTAACGCAGCGGCTGTGAATAGTTTGGATTGCGATGGGTGAGTGACGAGGCAGACGATTGATTGTCAGACTGGCAATGGTCCGAACTCTTGTGACGGGGGGTGTCATAGGCTGTTTGTCACCCTGACAAGCTTCCAAAGCACTTCACGTAATCAATGCCAAATGGGTCAAAGCTCATTGTCTTCCACGTGGCAAGGCTGACTCGTCCCTGGGTCTTTGTAGTTGTTGCTTTTTTTCTCCAAGGCCCGTTCGATGGCAGGGCACCTAACGGGATATGTCAAATTCATGACATCCTTGCGTTGCCTGAGTTGGAAAATCTGGGAAACGTTCGACAGATGCCTTCGCGTGAGCCTCATGGGGCCCCATCGCATTCTCAGGAATCGAAGTAGCTGTCATGTCTTGCAGGTCTGGTGTTTTATTTCTCCTGAAGCTCCCGCAACAGGACAGCAAAGACGGCAAAGAAATGCAGCAGAATGGGCATGGCTTGCAGGCCAAAACATTGACGCTCAACCTGCTGAAGTTCAATCCAGAACGAAGGCCCGGGGCTTGCAGAATTCTGGCGACGTTGGCGAATGTTAGTGTCACATCAAAGGCCTTCGGCGGAGCTGGCCCTGCAGGATATATTTCTGGAGAAGTTCTTCTTGCAGGCAGCTGTTTGAGCCACCGCGCTCTGTGCGGTTCCTTAGCGCGTGGGGAAAGTCGAACCGGGAAGAGAGCATGTCAGGAAGCAGAGCCTGTGTGGGGAGCCTAGATCGGAGTGATCAAGGACATTGGGCTGCCAAGATGTTAGGCTCTGATGGTAAATTGACTGGCTTGATTGAGAAGAAGTGGAGCCTGTAAACCCACAAAAGCCAAACGAAGGATCCATGCCAAGAGGGCAATTGTCTGGCAGCAGGTTGGCATTTTGCTGCAGAGGCTTCACAGTTCATGCGTGAAGTTGAAGGTGCCGACTTGTGTCCTTTGGCATTCGAAGCGACACACTGCCCACCTGTATAGCCTTTTGCTGCCTTTGCTGGTGGCAATCAGTATGTGTAGGTACCATCTGTGCACGGCCGGCCTCTTTGTGCTAAAAAGTCTGCCGAAGAATTACGGAAGCCATGCCGAATGCAGGCAGGGAGTGTGAATCTAGGGACCTATTCTGGACCTGGCGCGTTGGAGTTGTCGCTCTTGCACGCAGATCCCAGACCAGCGTCGTTTTTCTCCGTCTGGCAGTCAAGTCGAACCTTTGGATTCAACTTCTCGTCCTTCCGAAGCACGTGAGCCCTGGCAGTTCACGCAATGTTGTTGCCTTTGAACTCGCCGCCGGCAAACGTGGACCCACAGGGCCGTTGCCACCGCACCATGGTGGCTTGGCGTTCTGGGCTGCATTCCTATGTCATGCAGTTCATGTTGCGAGAGGCCGCGTTAGGTGGGCGTTGCGCAGTTGTAACTGCCGGATTTTGCCTCCTGAAGGCGCCGCTGCGGTTTCCGCGCAACAGACCACACTTCTTGGCAGTGAGTGCGCGGCTTTCGACTTGTCTTTGGGCTCGCAGCTTTGCAATGCATGCCACATGCAGCTGCGCCACAAGCCGCTTGCTTGCCTCGGGGTAAGGGGGGCTGCGTTTGCGTGACTTGCACGCACGCAGGCACCAGTGGCACCATCCAAGCACACGCACACACACACACACACACCCACTCACATGCACATGTTCGGCGTGCTCATGCGCAGACGCCCGCGCCCCAAACCACGGGCGAGACCTTTAAACGCCGCTACAGGAGAAGACACGGAAACCTAAGCAATGCAAAGCAAACCTGCAGATGAAAATCCAAAGGGAAGCCGAGGCTTAGGGCACTTCTGAGCGCAAACTTGAATCTAATCCACCCTCCCTGTCTTGTAGACAAGGAAGCAGCGAGAAACCAGCAGGCAGAGGAGGCAGACAACGTTACAACGCAGAGGACCGAGCAACAAGAAACACTGACGAGCCGAAGAAGAAGTTCACAGAGAAAGAAGTGGATGGAGCACCAGAGGCCTCGAATGAGCGAGGGTGCCTGCAAGATCAAGCCGGAAGGAGTTCAGGTGGAAGTCTTCGCCCGCCCACTGCGATTAGAAATATGTTCAAAGTTCAGTGGGCTGATGCCACTGGGGCCACGCCAAGGTGCGACAAGGTGATCCGTATGCCTATTGCTGATGTGACAAAGCTGAAGGCCGGGCATGTCGAGGTACATTGCAGACGGTTGGCTGTGAAATAATCGCGTTCAGCCAATAGCGATGCACTAACCTAGGTGCGTCTTCAGCTGCATCAGTTCGATGTTCATTCATTTGGTGGCATAGGTGTTGTTGGTGGGCTCCAAGTGGTTTTGTTGCCTAGGTTTGGCGGGCTGGGTCGTGGCACGGTCCGGTCCGGCGGTCGGTCAGCCGCCCACGCTGGACCAACGGGTTGCGGTTACCTTCATTGGAGGGCCATTTTGCCTTTTTTGCTTTGCAAGTTGTTGTGGCCTTTGGTGGCTTTTAGACCCACCCCAACCTACAAGTAAACCCCACCCCAAGACACAACAAAACCAACCTCAACCAAACCTGAACCACACTGAAGACACCCTAAAGAAACCTTAAACCAACCCTAATTCCACCCTAAACCCAATCCTAAACCTTAAGCAACAACTAAACAAGCCCGAAACCCACCCTAGACCAGCCCTACTCCCTCCCTATCCCCACGCTAAACCAAGCCAGAACGAACCTTAAACGACCCTCAGCAAACCCTATACCAGCCCTAACCCCCGAAACCACTCTAGGCCAACCCTAAAGTTGCACTAAACCAGCCTAAATCCACTCGACACCCACCCAAAGCCAGCCCCAAACCCACACCAAACTAGCACTAACCCGAAGCACACCTTTTCCAACCCTTTAGCCAGAATCAACCCGAAACCCACTCTCAAAACAACTCCAAACTGGCCACCCACCCCCAAACCAGCACAAAACCCACCCTTAACCAACCCTAAACAAACCCTAAGCAACTATACCCAAAGGTTCTGGTGATGCGGGTGTTGAACAGGATGCTGCTGGGGATGTTGACTGTGGTGTAAGGCTGGTGCATTTCGTTAGGAACTACCGTAAAACACGTCATTGGTGCCCGGGGAAAAGAACCATTCCGTCGTCCAGGCATCTGACTACCGAGCCGTTGCCTTTAGCCAAAGGAGTCAGCTCTTGGAAGCGCGCCATCCCGAGGATCAGATCTTCACCATGATTGGCCAGCGTCGCAGGATGGCGCAGGAAGGGACATGGCACAGAAACCACTCGGGTGCCTGATGCCTCAGTCATGCCTCTTCAGAACTTCAGTCTCAGGAGGAAGCCGCTACTTTGGCGCGTTTCCCCCCCAGCTAGTGTCATGACGATTTGC
>CAUJNA010000835.1:1167849-1187849 GCA_963377175.1 Effrenium voratum
GACCGGTGTATTTTACACGTCGATGCCTGGACCCCTGCGTATGCACACCGTGGCAACAACAGTCTCACGGGGAGAATCTGAGTGACGTGCGCGATCCCAGGTTTGGTGCGCACAGTCCGTTTCACATCGGCACGTCTGAGCCACAGTGAGAGCTTCGCTCATGTGAAGGTTTGTCAAAAGCAGGGATTTTTTTGGGGTATCAAAGGCGGCAACAGGGTCCACATATGTTTGTCCACTCCACATGTAAAGCCAATTTGAACAGGTTTGGATGAACACCAAGGTGTGAACGTTTGATCATTCGGTTTGGTCAGGGCAGCCTGTATTTGCAGCGAGCCCAGTGCTTGGCAAATGTATCTGCTGTGTGCCCAGCCCACCCTGTACAATAGTGACGAGTGTCAGATTGCCGGAGGAATTTCGAGCAGTTTTGCAGCATGATGGTATTTCTGAAGGCGGGATAGGTTTTGGTGCAATCGCAGTTCAGGAAATCATGATGTCCTGTACTTCATGTAACTGTTGGCATGCAACATTGTTGCGTTTGTGGCACTGTTTTTGTGGTTGGCTGTTTGACTTTTGGATCGAGATTCGAAAACCCCAGCCCATAATCACGCTCCATCGGGGCGGCATGATTGCTTTTTCTAAGTTAGCAAACTGGTTCCTGGTCGCGATAATGCTTTCAATTCTTAGGCTTCAATGCATCATTTGCTTTCAGCAAATTGCGCATGTTGTCTATTCTTCACTGTTGGGATTGGGATCATTGCCTTTCTTCTCTTTAGGAAGACCTCTTGGAACTAGGTATCGCAGGGCTCCTGTTGCTCGATGCCCTGAACGTTAGCTGTTGCACACAGCCGGGCTCCGCATGCGAAATTGGCACGTATATAGAGTGAAGCTGTTGAACGAATTGTGTGTGTATTTTTCATATTCCCGGTGGATGGGCTCAAACATCAAACACAACATCATCGGAATAGCAGCATGCATCATGCCAGGACAGCGCTCTTCCAGCCTTGGCTCAATCAAGCCCACAACTGACAAATGTGCGCAACTTGAGAAAGACAGAGCATGATCTGGCCAATTGGGCAGGAAATGAAGGCGGCATTTAGCAGTCTGGACGTCAAGGCGAGGATTCCGCTGGCTTGGGTCTACAGAAGTTGTCCTAAAGCCAGCTTGCATTACGATTCTCTTTGTTTGCACGTGTTGCTTCCAGGGGACAGGATCCCTTGACTTGCCGGAGCTGTGCAACGCGTTTTGGCGTGCCTGATGACCAAGCGAGCCCACAGATTCGCGGAAGGTGGTGAGGGATTTGGCCATGACAATTGTTCGTAAACGGTCTCACTGATGTGCTAGCGCCGAGGCTGGCATTAACCTGCCAGAGGCGCTGATTCTTCAAATAGGCCGGAACCCAACAAGGCATCAGTATCTCAGTGTCCAAGTAGTGTCCAAGTAGTGTTCATGGCGC
Source organism: Effrenium voratum (assembly GCA_963377175.1). Classification (NCBI taxonomy): domain Eukaryota; class Dinophyceae; order Suessiales; family Symbiodiniaceae; genus Effrenium; species Effrenium voratum. Next base: position 1,169,303 of record CAUJNA010000835.1, read on the forward strand.
GAGGCAAAAGCTTTGACACAGACCTGTCTGGCGGAATTGAGTTCGACGAGTTTATACAGATGACAGCCGAGTGGTGCGCCACTGCAGCATGTCGCGTTGAAGCGCGGATAGACACGATGCCTGAGGCATGAAATGTGGAAGCTGCAAGATAGGTTCAGCTCTAGCATAGCCGCAGAAGAGCCCGGTACTTAAGCTGGCAACAGGGCATGTCAACTGCGAGTAGCCAGCACTGTTTTGCTGACTGCCTAGGCGTGGAAGGGTTGAATTCATGTATGCATGAATCTGGATGGCTCACGAGTAGCTACGTGCCAGGACACACACACACACGTGTATGATCACACTGATGCTTCACACATCAGACGTCCCCCGTCGAGTGGATGATGTATGAGTTTTCGGTGCTTGCGCACCTGCACGCACCGAACACTGCTTGAAACTGGACATAGAGAGAGAGAGATATATATATATATATACATGGACATAACCTGGATACTTTGAAATCCTTGAGATTCCATTTTTGCCCAGGCTGCAGCGCCTCATGGGCACGGTGCAGGTGATTTACCAGGTGCCCTCGAGCACACGCGAGTTTGACTACCTGGGCTAGTATTTTGGCAGGTCATAAACGGCTCAATGCAGACGCTGCGACCCTTCAGCTGGCAGCCAAGTCTTCAGCTCGAGAGGAAGACTGGCATTCCAGGTAGGCTGCTTGGCGCCTCAGGCATGAATACATGCCGCTGGCTGATCGCAAAGTTTGGCACATGCCAGGCCTGCTGCAGTTGCTAACTCTACGGACCGCGCATGCCGTTCGTATCCGAACGCAGGTCTCTCCACCATACCCCTAAAGGATATGGATGATACCCGCTGCAGGAACGGTAAGGCCCCGCACAGGAGGACAAGGAGGCCCATTGTTCTGCTGTGGGGTGTTTTGAAACTGTAAAGCATTTGTCCAATTCCGCGGTTCCGTATCCTTAAAAGAAAAAAGATGAAGTCCTGTGAAGGAAATCATGTTGTTTTGCTTTGCTTTCCATGGTAGATTTGTGACCACAGCAGAAAGAAGTAAGACGTTCAGATCTTGTGGGCCTTGTGTAGAATATTATTGCTGATGGCAGAAATAGTGTTTAACGCCCGAATCGTGAAAGCCTAAAGAGCAAGGTTTTTTTTCTTGTGCATGTTCGTCGTCACAGGGTTCGTCGCTAAGAACCTGATTGAAATGTTAAAAAAGGAATCTATGCACATTCATTCAAGTCTGATTTCTGAAGGCCGGCGAGCGCTTCGCGTGTGTAGCTCAGTTTGCGACAGTCTCCAATGCAACTATGCAACTCACTTCTTGAAGGCAGCGTTTGTCCTACCAAGAGTTCCTGCACTTGGTGCAGTTTCTTAAGGCTTGGCCTCGTCTTGGATTGCAGTCAGCGTGTGTTACTTGCTTTTCTGGCCCTCCGTGTGACAAGTTATTCTTGGAGAGGCAGCTACGGTGTAAACTGCTAGCACACATCTGGCAAATCGCAAGCATCAAAAATCGGCTTGAACCATGTCAACAAAGATAGCAAGCCAGAAAGGACCCCCCCGCCCCTGTGCGCCCAACCCCCCAACCGGGTATTTGCACTCACCCATTTTCATGTATGTTGACGGGTGGGCGAAGAACAGGGTGCTTCTCTCTAAAACCTAGCATGAGCCCGCTCAGAATCTTGTGTCATGTCCAAACTTGGCAAGCCGCTAGCAGTTCATGCGAAGGAGTGCTACTTCACTTTCATCAGGTTTGACTTTGACAGGCCTGGCAGTATCTTTATGCACTCCGCTAGCTGGGCTTTCGTCAGGGTGGGTAGCCTGGGCGCGGAGCACCTCGGTGCGCCCTTGTAAAGCATAGTTGAAGCAATTGAAAAACGATCATTTGATTCACAGTCCCCCTGAGGGAAAGTATTGGCTGCTTTCGGGCTTTGTCTCAGCTCCTTCCTCAGCTTTCTTCGCGAGTGACGGCATGTGTTTGGAGACTCCTTGCCCATAGGCCCAGAAGCAGTCGACAACATACGCTTAAGCACCCACCTGAGCGCTGCCTGCAATCATCAGAATCACTTGGTCATGTCCGCTGAAGGCTATGATGTGGACCGCTCCAATCGTCTGAGTTTCGATGAGTTCCTCCAGATGTTTTTAGAGGTAACGGCCTTTGGGCGTGTGTGTGTGTGTGTGCTGTTTGTGCCAGCACTGGGGCCAAATGTGTGAACCATGTTTTGGGATGAAGGTGCAGTTGTACGACCAGTGCCGGGCGCCCAAGCAATGTGCCGAATTGCGTCATACAAGTCCATGTCAATCCATGTCAGCTTCAGGCTTCAGCAGCCGGGAGCGAAACCCCGCCATTCTCACCCCGCCGGCCAGCTCAAGACATGAAGGGTTTCCTCAGTGGTGCAGATGCTTACAGCGTTGGCCTCAGGTTGAACCCTCTCAGCCCTATCCTGGGCCAGTGCCCAAGATGCTTACTGCAATGATGTCTCAAATTGATACTATGTTGCTGCTGCTGGTCAGGTCAGACATTTGCAACTGGTGCGGGCTCTGGGCTGGCGATTGGCTCAGCAATGTCACAGCTGAGGTAGGACTTCGTTTCACCTGGCTTGCCTCGCCAAGGTAGTGTTGGATCGCTCTGCATTCTTCTCGCTGGTGGCATGGCTAGATTTGCTATGTTTGAGTGAGGTAATGCTGTGTGACGGGGCATAGTTGCAATGGAACCTAATGGCAACTTTGTCCAGAAAAGCAAGAACTGCACTTTACATGGAATATTGATATGGCCGTGTCTTCAGGTGCGCAGATCCCTAATTAGGTCAAGTGCAGAACCTGATGAAACGATAGGTGAAGCTTCGTCGGGCATGTGCGCAAGTTCCGCAGAATATGTGCCACCTGCTGCAAACTGCTGGGAACTGCACCTGCGCAGACGCACACGAGCACTCAACCATTGTATGAAAGTAAGGGTGGGTGGGAGAATTATGAAACATGTGAACGCAAGTGCAGACTGTTTGTTAAAGCATGTGCCAGGTCTTTGCTGTTCCTCGCCAATTGACGTTGGACTAGCTGAGCGTGCTGACAATGAGAGCCATGCCGTTGTCCGTGCAGGGCAGGGCTCAACACGGCTAAGTTTGGATTTCTTTCCGGACTAGCATTTATTTAGTGAACACTGCGGCGGACTCTGTATGTGGCCGGACGCTGCAAAGAACGGCACAAGTCCGACTTCGACCTGTTCAAAGTTATTCTGTCGCGCCGCTTTGCTTGCCATGCTTTTAATTTGACATGACTCAAGCAGAGTGAGTGAACGGAGCAAAAATAGAGCGCTTGCGCCTGCCATGCTAATGGAATCCGTTGGGCATATAGCAAGGTTCGCTTGGCTGAGAAATGTCAACTGCAGCTGGAGCAAGTGGAGTTTGCCACGCGTTGCCGCCGTTTAACAGCCTTACGGCGCAAGATGTAAACAGCCACAGGGCTCAACGAAGGCGGGTTCCGCTGCATTTGCACCCAGCCACTGCATTCGTTCTAGGCCTGAAGCAGCGGCGAGCATGGCGCTGGTCGCCTCACCTTCATTCTTAAAAGATGTGCAAGTCAACTGGGGCTCGATTTCCACCGTGAGCTCCTGGTTTGCAATGACTTGCCTTGAGTTGAACTGCAGGCATTGAAGGCTTGTTGTTTGGCTAGGATGTTTACAAATCAGATGGCAACAGACGCATCAGGCTCATCACATTGAATTGGAAAGGTGCTCGGGTTCTGAGGCCAAGAAGCTTCGAGGGCAATGGAGCATGTCCAAGCGAAGGCAAAGCCACCAGAGGATATGATCTCTACTGCGCAGCTTCCTGTGCCTTCGGCTTTGATGTTGGCTTGCTGCGGAGGAGTGCTTTTGCGACATTACATGACCATGTGTGCTGGCATTCATTTCAGGTCAGCTCAGTTCGGGATGCTGCAACTCGAAGCAGGATATATTTTTGCTATGGTGACAGCTGCCCCGTGCTGGCGTGCAACCGCTGACTGCACTGCTGTTTGTAAGGTAATTCTCCTGCAGGGCCCTGGCAGTGGTTCTGGGCGAGAGCTTGAGATTGCCGCTTGCCTTGCATGCAGCCTGAGCAGACGGCTGCAGCACTTGCCATGCACCCACCTTGACAAGCAGAGCCTCAGGAAGAGCTCAAGGAGATTGTGGCTGAATTGATTGCTGCTTACAGTGAGCCAGACCTGCAAAGAAAGATCAGAACTGTCTACGAGGCATACCTCAAGTTGGCCAGCCTGCTTTTGTTGTCAGCGTTAGTTCTGCCTGCCCCGGGACTGCCCCTGAACATGTGCTTCACGTCATACCGAGTCATGCCGAGTCATGTCGAATCATAATCTAAGGAAAAGCAACGGGCCATGCAGACGCAAGAGCCGATCTCCCACGACGACAACATGACCGAGCTGCGTGAGATCCTGTGGCCTTGCCAGACCGACATTGCTGAGGCCTACGGCCTGCCTGGGACGAGTGAAGGCTTGCAACGCATCCAGAACGCCGTTCAGCGGGCCATCACTGAAGGTGATGTCGAGATCAGGTGTTTGGCAGATGAGGCACTGATGCTTTTGGGCATGAGCCCACTGCAGAACATTATACAAGAGGTGAAGGCGGAGGACCGAGCACCAATCTGTTGTGTTCTATCTTACTTTTTTTCGATGGTTGTTCCAATACGCCCATGCTACGCAGGACTTCTTGAACTGCATTTACTCGGCTGCAGGGGACAGCAGCGGCATCGAAGTAGAAGAGTTCTTGCTGAATCTCAAATGCGAGACGCCGCTGGCTGCTTGGGCATGACATGCCTGAGATGCAGTCGTTAGCGCACGCAGCTCTGTGTGTGTGTGGGTGTGTGTTTGTCGGTCTTTTCGTCTTTGTTTGCGCGTGTGTTTTGTTTGTTTGTTCGTTGGTGTGCTTGATTGACTGATTGATAGTTGATGGATGGATTGATGGATTGATGGGTTGATGGGTTGATGGGTTGATGGATTGATGGATTGATTGATTGATTGATTGATTGATTCATTGATTCATTCATTCATTCATTCATTCATCCATTCATTCATTCATTCATTCATTCATTCATTCATTCATTCATTCATTCATTCATTCATTCATTCATTCATTCATTCATTCATTCATTCATTTATGTTGTTGTTACTTTGTTTGTTTGTTTGTTTGTTTGTTTGTTTGTTTGTTTGCTTGTATGTTTGTGTGTGGTTGTTTGTGTGCTTGTGTCTGTGTGTTTGATTGCTTGCTTGTTTGACTGTTTGATTGTTTGTATTTGTATTTGTTTGCCCCTTCTTCCTTTTTTCTTTTTCTCTTTCTTTTTTTTTTTTGGGGGGGGGGGGCGGAGTGGGGGGTGTGGTTGCGGTTGTTTGTGCGTTTGTGTGTGTGTGTGTGCGCGGTTGTGCGATTGTGTGCTTGTGAGTGTGTGTGTGTGTGTGTGTGTGTTTGTGTAAGTGGGTTTGTGTTTGTGTGTTTGTGTGTTTGGTTGATTGCTTCGCTGACTAATTGTTGCTTGGTTGTTTGGCCGTTTGTTTGTTTGTTTGTTTGTTTTGTTTGTTTGTTTGTTTGTTTGTGTGCGTGTTTGTTGTGTGTTTGTTTGTTTGTTCGATCGTTTGCTTTCTTGCTTTCTTGCTTTCCTGTTTGTTTGTTGGTTTGTTTGTTGGCTTGCTTGCTTGATTGTTTGCTTGTTTGCTTGTTTGCTTGTTTGGTGGTTTAGTTTGGTCTGGTTGCTTGGGTGGGTTGTTGCTTGTTTGGTTGTTTGCTTGCAGGTTTGTTTGCTTGCTTGTTTCGTTGTGTTTTTGGGTCGCTTGTTTGCACACCAGGGTTCCTGCGGTAAGAGCCAGCAGGTTGCTCAGATCGATGCCTTTATCGTGTGTCGTGTTGTTTTGCTTGAGCCGGCTTGCGCAAAAGTTCATTTCCAAGTCACTCAAGTGCATTCTGCACAGCAGACACCCATGTGAAACCCGCGGTTTCACCATGGGCTGGAGATGCCATCACCGTTTGGATGGCTCAAGCCATGCGCAGCAAAAAGCGCACCTCGTTGCGCCTGTGTTTCGAGACTTAGCAGAGGTGCTACAATGCTCCTAAGCCTTAGGGGTCGCGGACGATGAGGGCGCAGCCCACCACACGGAGGGCAAAATGCAGGATTCCGTGGTTCAACGGAGGTCCCGCTGGATCTTCAGGGTCAAGAGAGGAGGATCAGAGCAGTTTAGGCCTCCGCTTAGGCCTCCTCCCCAACGGCCTCACATGGCCAACAAGGACACAGGATGTAGCTCAAGCCGGTTTCAAGAGAGAGGCTCTGCAATCTACAAAGGTGACGAGATTTCTTGCAAGCGTGTAGAGCGTGCCGCAGCGAACGCCTCGTGCTGCGCCACAGCAAGTGCGACTGGCCAAAGTCTGCAAAGCCTTCGCGCGCGATTTTCACCACACAAAAAACGAAAAGCCCCCCTTTGTTTGGCAACAAAGCCATTGCCATGTTGACAACATCCAAAGAATTTAGTCTTTCCAGGCGTCGAGACCGAAACAGGCACGATGAGCCCGAGGCCTCAGTGGGGAATGCGGACATCGGCAAAAACTTTCCGAAACACGTAGATTTACAACTGGAATGTAAACGCAGCTGCGATTGATTCAACTGTGTCGAAACACAGGCGCTACGCGGTGCACTTTTTGCTGCGCTTGGCTTGAGCCACCCATACGGCGATGGCATGTCCGGCCGTGCTCGGCCATCGTTGAACTGCAGGATTCATTCGTTTTTCTACACAATACTTAGGTCAATCTCGCATTTGGAGTGCTTGTGTAGAAAGGACTCCGGCTTTCTCTCCCCTTTTTCAGAAGCGTTCTTGCTAAATCTTCAGCGTGTACTTTACGGGGCCTCCTCCGTCCGTCTGGCACCGTAGCTGCTGAGGAACATCTTGCTAGCCTTGTCCGTTTGGCTAGGACAGCTAGATGGGCACCGCCAGCAGCGGCGGGTTTGTCCTTGCCTGTGTGGCTATCGGCCGTAGTCTTTGATGGAGTTGGAACGGTCGACGCTGGCTTCGATTCTGGGACGGCTTGAAGGCGTTGTTGATTCTGTAGAGAAGCATGGGTCGTTGCGATGATCCAGTAATGGATGCGTCTTGTTGGCAGGCGGTAACCCTGGCCGGTTGCTGCTTCTGAGTTGCTCAGGATTGTCCAGGGCGTCGATGAGCATCATGGCATCACTTTGTGGAGCACGTGCGCCCGCACACAGACACAGTGCGCACGCAGCCACGCCCAAGGCGCCCGCCCGCCCGCCCGCCCGCCCGCCCGCCCGCCCGCCCGCCCGCCGCGCCGCCGCCCGCTTGCCCGCCCGCCCCCCACCGCCCGCCGGCGCCCGCCGCCTCGCCCCCACCGCTCCCCACCCGCCCGCCCGGCCCGCCCGCCCGCCCGCCGCCGCCCGCCCCGCCCGCCCGCCCGCCTCGCCCGCCGCCCGCCCCCCGCCCGCCGCCTACCGCCCCCGCCGCCCGCCCCCCGCCCGCCAGCCCGCCCGCCCGCCCGCCCGCCCGCCCGCCCGCCCGCCCGCCCGGCCGCCCGCCCGCCCGCTCCGCCGCGCCCGCACGCCGCACGCGCACGCACGCACGCACGCACGCACGCACGCACGCACGCACGCACGCACGCACGCACGCACGCACGCACGCACGCACGCACGCACGCACGCACGCACGCACGCACGCACGCACGCACGCACGCACGCACGCACGCACGCACGCACGCACGCACGCACGCACGCACGCACGCACGCACGCACGCACGCACGCACGCACACGCACGCACGCACGCACGCACGCACGCACGCACGCACGCACGCACGCACGCACGCACGCACGCACGCACGCACGCACGCACGCACGCACGCACGCACGCACGCACGCACGCACGCACGCACGCACGCACGCACGCACGCACGCACGCACGCACGCACGCACGCACGCACGCACGCACGCACGCACGCACGCACGCACGCACGCACGCACGCACGCACGCACGCACGCACGCACGCACGCACGCACGCACGCACGCACGCACGCACGCACGCACGCACGCACGCCCGCGCAAGCCCGCGCAATCCCGTGCCTGCCCGCACACGCACACACACACACACACGCCCACACACGCCCACACACGCCCGCGGCCACACCCAAGGCACAGGCACGCACGCACGCACGAACGCACGCAGGCACGCAGGCACGCAGGCAGGCACGCAGGCAGGCGCGCAGGCAGGCACGCACGCACGCAGGCAGGCAGGCAGGCAGGCAGGCACGCAGGCACGCAGGCACGCAGGCACGCAGGCACGCAGGCACGCACGCAGGCACGCAGGCAGGCACGCAGGCACGCAGGCACGCAGGCAAGCAGGCACGCAGGCACGCAGGCACGCAGGCACGCAGGCACGCAGGCACGCAGGCAGGCAGGCACGCAGGCACGCAGGCACGCAGGCACGCAGGCACGCAGGCACGCAGGCACGCAGGCACGCAGGCACGCCGGCGCGCCGGCACGCTGGCACGCCGGCAGGCAGGCACGCAGGCACGCAGGCACGCCGGCGCGCCGGCACGCCGGCACGCCGGCAGGCAGGCAGGCAGGCAGGCAGGCACGCAGGCACGCAGGCACGCAGGCACGCAGGCACGCAGGCACGCAGGCACGCACTCAGGCACGCAGGCACGCAGGCACGCACGCACGCACGCAGGCACGCAGGCAGGCAGGCAGGCAGGCAGGCAGGCACGCACGCACGCACGCACGCGCTGCACAGGCCCACACACGCCCACACACGCCCACACACGCCCACACACGCAAAGACACGCAAAGACACACACAGACACACACACACACACACACACACACACACACACACACACACACAATACACAATACACAATACACAATACACAATACACAATACACAATACACAATACACAATACACAATACACAATACACACTACACAATACACAATACACAATACACAATACACAATACACAATACACAATACACAATACACAATACACAATACACAATACACAATACACAATACACAATACACAATACACAATACACAATACACAATACACAATACACAATACACAATACACACACCCACACACCCACACACCCACACACCCACACACCCACGCACCCACGCACGCTCATGCACGCACGCACGCCCGCACGCCCGCACGCCCGCACGCCCGCGCACGCACGCACCCGCGCGCACGCACGCGCGCACGCGCGCCCGCACGCACGCACGCACCCACCCACCCACCCACCCACACACACACACCCGCCCGCCCACCCACCCACACACCCACACACACCCATGCACACCCACGCACACCCATGCACACCCACGCACACCCACGCACACCCACGCGCACACGCGCACACGGGAAGTGCACACGCGCACACGTGCGCACGCGCACACGCGCACACGCGCGCACGCGCGCACGCGCACACGCACACGCACACGCCCGCGCGGGCGAATGCAGGCCTGCGAGCGCAGAGACAGCGCGCAGAGTGGTCGCGCTTGAATGCGGGCTGGCAGGCGTGCGCGCAGCGCTGGGCTGACGGCAGCTGACGCGCTTGAAACTGGGTTCTTGTCTTGTGGCGGCGCGCGCACGATGCAGAGCGGCTGCAGTTGGATGTGCGCGAACAACAATGCTAACACCAAAGCCAACAACAACCAACCAATCAAGGAAGAAAGGACACAAGGAATGAAGGAAGAGAGCAAGCAAGCAAGCACGCACGCACGCAAGCAAGCAAGCAGAACATGGCAAAAGAGCCAAAACATGGTAATTGTAAACGCTTCGCGTTGCCCGCCTCGGCCAGCCCGCTTTGGCTGGCTTTGAGGTACACACCGTGCTTTAGTTTTCCTTCAAGTCTTGCGTTTGCGTGAGCCGGTTTCCAAGCTAGGGGGTGCGTGCATGAGGGGGGCCAAGATCCCTTCAATTTTAAAGTGGGGGTTTTGGAAGGGGTTTGACCGCTTCCCGGCCCTGAGGGCCAAGGCGAATTTGTCACGCGCACAGGTGGAATTCTACGCGAAGCCCTGCTCATTGTAGGAAGGTGCGCGCGAAATCTCTTGACCGGACACACGCAAACGCTCCACTGTAGGATGTTGACCCCCACGAAGGCGCAGCGTGGGAATTCTTTCCTTCACGATCTCTTCAAAAGCTCATTCGAATCATGTTGTTTTAAAGGGTGCGCTCTTGTAAGGGCGCGCGATTTCCTTGCAGGATGTCCGAGTCGGACCAAGACATCAACGGATGCGCGTCTCGAGTGCTGCGTGTGCGTGTGCGTGCACGTGTGCGTTTGTGCGTTTGTGTGTGTGTGTGTGTGTGTTTCTGCGTGTGCGTGTGCGTGTGGGTGTGGGTGTGTGGGTGTGTGGGTGGGTGTGTGGGTGCGTGCGTGCGTGCGTGCGCGGCGTGCGTGTGTGTGTGTGTGTGCGTGTGTGTGGGTGTGTGTCGTGTGCGCGTGTGCGCGTGTGCGCGTGTGCGCGTGTGCGCGTGTGCGCGTGTGCGCGTGTGCGCGTGCGCGCGTGCGCGGGTGCGCGCGTGCGCGCGTGCGCGGGTGTGTGTGTGTGTGTGTGTGTCTGTGTGTGTGTGTGTGTGTTTGTGTGTTTGTGTGTTTGTGTGTTTGTGTGTGTGTGTGTGTGTGTGTTTGTGTGTTTGTGTGTTTGTGTGTTTGTGTGTTTGTGTGTTTGTGTGTTTGTGTGTTTGTGTGTTTGTGTGTTTGTGTGTTTGTGTGTTGGTGTGTTTGTGTGTTTGTGTGTTTGTGTTTGTGTGTGTTTGTGTGTTTGTGTGTTTGTGTGTTTGTGTGTTTCTGTGTTTCTGTGCTTCTGTGTTTGTGTGTTTGTGTGATTGGTTGTTTGTGTGTTTGTGTGTTTGTGTGTTTGGGTGTTTGTGTGTTTGTGTGTGTGTGTTTGTGTGTGTGTGTGTTTGCGTGTGTGTTTGTGTGTGTGTTTGTGTGTGTGTTTGTGTGTGTGTGTTTGTGTGTGTGTGTGTGTGTTTGTGTGTGCGTTTGTGTGTGTGTGGTTGTGTGTGTGGGTGTGAGTGTGTGCGTGCCTGTTTGCGTGTGCGTGTGCGTGTGCGTGTGCGTGTGCGTGGGATGTGCGTGTGCGTGCGTGTTCGTGCGTGCGTGCGTGCGTGCGTGCGTGCGTGCGTGCGTGTGTGTGTGTGGGTGCGTGTGCGTGCGTGCGTGCGTGCGTGCGTGCGTGTGCGTGTGCGTGTGCGTGTGCGCTTGCGCGTGCGTTTGCGCGGGGGTTGGCGCGTGCGTGCGTGCATGCATGCGTGCGTGCGTGCGTTCGTGGGTGTGCGTGCGTGCGTGTGTGTGTGTGTGGGTGCGTGGGTGCGTGCGTGCGTGCGTGCGTGCGCGTGTGCGTGTGCGTGTGCGCGTGCGTGCGGGCGTGCGTGCGCGTGCGCGTGCGCGTGTGTGTGTGTGTGTGTGGTGTGTGTGTGTGTGTATTTGTGTATTTGTGTGTTCGTGTGTTTGTGTGTTTGTGTGTTTGTGTGTTTGTGTGTTTGTGTGTTTGTGTGTTTGTGTGTTGTGTGTTTGTGTGTTTGTGTGTGTTTGTGTGTGTTTGCGTTGTGTTTCTGTGTTTGTGTGTTTGTGGGTTTGTGTGTTTGTGTGTTTGTGTGTTTGTGTGTTTGTGTGTTTGGGTGTTTGTGTGTTTGTGTGTGTGTGTGTGTTTGTGTGTGTGTTTGTGTGTGTGTGTGTGTTTGTGTGTGTGTGTGTGTGTTTGTGTGTGCGTTTGTGTGTGTGTGTGGTTGTGTGTGTGGGTGTGAGTGTGTGCGTGCGTGTGTGCGTGTGTGTGTGCGCGTGTGAGTCTCAGTGAGGGAGTGCGTGTGTGCGAGTGTGTGTGTGTGTGTCTGTGTGTGCGTGTGGCTGTGTGTGCGTGCATTCTTGCGTGGGTGGGTGGGTGGCATCAAAAAATTCCTGAAGACAAAAGAACTTATTAGGGGTTAAAAAACTTCTTTTCCTAGAATTTCTATTAAAATCTTGGATCAAAAAGTGTCAGGGATCAAACAAAATCTTCTTCTTTTCGTGGCATGCGCAGCACTTTCGCAAGGTCTGGCGCAGGCTTTGTGGCAGGCGCGGCACTTTCGCAAGGTCAGGTACAGCTTTCGCGGCAGGCGCAGCACTTTCGCAAGCGATGAAGAGAAAGATGCAGAGAAATAAACATGCAGAAAAAGGGAGAAAAAAGAGGGATGTCAAATATCATGTTGCACTACTTGTCACTTGTGCATGCATGATGTACACTACCCGACTGCAGGCCTTGAGTCTACCAGGATGTGGCTCCTATTGTCTCCTCTGCTGTGGGCCCGTTGTCTGCTCCTGTAGTTGGTTGTGCTGATGCTGCTGCTGGTTCTCCTGACATGTCGTAGTAGTTAGGCATGTGGTTGCCTGTGCAGTTGTAGTACTTACTGCTGTTACTGGAGCTCCCCTATGTTTAGGATCTCAGCTCCGCTACCACGTTAAAATACGTTGGTACTCTACTGCAAGTGCAAGTGTTGTTTCTGTTGTCACAAACACAAATGTAGTTAGCCAGCATGCACTCTTTAACACAGGAGCAGGAAGACGTCCAAAGGCTACACAGATACAAACTGCTACCACCGTTCTTCACTGGTGACTACTCACAGTACGAAGAGTGGCTGTTCAAACTACAAGCATACCTCGGACTCATCGACCGAGACTTCGACATGGTGCTACAACTAGCACAAGCAGCTACAAGACAAATTGAAGATGCAGACATCAGTGCCTACATACGCGACCCTACACAGGCAGCAAAAGCAGTAGACCTCTCACGAGATCTACACTACATCCTCATCAACATCTGCCAAGGTGCAGCAGCTACAGTGGTCAGACAAAACCGCTACAATGCCAATGGATGTGAAACACTACGGCTTTTGCACAACAGGTTCAGCCTACCAGTAGGAACACGCAGTGTTGGCTACCTCACCAAACTACTGGAACCTACATTCAATGAAGCACAATTTGAAGAACAATTCCTACAGTGGGAGTATGACATCAACCGCTACGAGAAAGACAACGGCACAGCACTACCAGATGGAGTGAAGATTGCAATACTACTCAACAAGACTAAAGGAGCACTTCAACAACATCTCCAACTACGCGCTGGACAGATCACGAACTACAACGAGATCAGAGTTGTGATCCTGGACTACTACAAAACCATATCTGCATTCTCAAGAGCGAGCTCAGCAGTTGGCACAAACTACAATGGTGGAACAGCACCAATGGACGTGGACAACATTTGGAGAAAAGGAAGAAACTACAAAGGCAAAGGCAAATATGGAGGCAAAGGACACTACAAAGGAAACAAAGGAAAAGGCAAGTACAGAAGCAAAGGCCACTACAAAGGATTCGACAAAGGCAGCAAAGGAAACTACAACAAAGGAGGATACAACAAGAGCAAAGGAAAAGGCTACTCAGGATCCAAAGGATATGGATCAAGCAAAGGCTACAAAGGCCAAGGAAACTACAGCAAATCAAAAGGGAAAGGAAACAACAACTACACAACATGCCATCGATGTGGCAAGCCCGGCCACTGGGCACAAGACTGCAGAGTGCCAGTATGGCACATAGGAGAAGGAGAAGAACTACATCCAACAGAAAATGAACAAGCAGATCATGACAACAATGAAGAACTACCTCAGGATGTGAACGACACCTGGGACTGGTACTACGAAGGAGAAGAAGGACAACACGAGGTGAACTACATGGAGGAGAACTGGAACGACTACGACTATGACAACAGCTGGGATTGGAATGACAACAATGAGGACACAGCAAACTACATTGGAGGTATCAATTAGTCACACCTCACCATTGGACACATCAGACAAGCAAACTCACGACTACCCAAGCATAAATCCAAATCACCACTTGGCAAAAGAACAACACACACAACATCATGGAACGACCATAGCAAGAGCTTTCAACAATTCCTACAAGAAGACATCACAAAACTACACTTCGACATAGCAGCAGCAAGACAACAACAAAGGAACAAGAAGATTGAGGACTATCACCCACGACATCATGTACTCCAACTTCAAGTCATATCACCACCTGTTGATCGACTCAGGAGCATCTACACATGTTTGCGCGAAGGACTACGCACCAGACCTACCGCTACGACCTTGTGGAGAATCAGTTCCACAACTCTACACGGTTACCAACAAGAAGATTCCTGTCTACGGCATCAAGTACGTTCCCTACAAGCAGGACAACTTCAGGATCATGATACCCTACTACGTTTGTGATGTGAAGTATCCAATCCTCAGTGCATCAAGACTACTTGATAGAGGATATGGACTTGACTTCACTCCACGACACTGCACCATCACACATGGACAACAACAAGCACACCTCATAAGACACTCAGGACTTTTCTACCTACGAGCAGAGAAGATCGACACCCCTACTGGATTCGACATCTACCCAATGACTACATACAATGGAAAATCCATTGCTGTGATTCAACCTACAGAGAAAGCAGTACAACAACAAGAACAAATAGCACCACTCACCCACACAGACCAAGGACTACGACAGATCCTTGGTGGAAACACTGACTACTGGAAACTTGATGGTGGCTACGCCACCAGAGTACACAAACGACCACGCAAAGCACTATTCACACCACACAACAGCGGCTGCCCAATACCTGAAGGAGAACTAGATGATTGGCGACTAACCATCATCAACAGACAAGGGCAAGAGCAAGAACAACTACAAGAGAACCCAACACAACTTTCCAAGCAAGAACTACAACGAAGACTAGAAGGTGACAACTGGACTGGAGAAACCAGATTCAGAAGAAAGATAACACCTACACGCAGATCAACATCAAAGACAACACCAACAAGGCAGAGCTCACAACCACAACGGCTAATGGACACACCACCAACCAGACCAAAGATCCAACTACGAGCACCACAAAAGATATGGAGACCTAAAGCAGCACCTTCTACCAATCTTGACGCCACACAACCAAAGGAGACAATCCACAGACCACTCACAGCACAGGAGGACAACCAAGACTACTGGGAAAGACAAGGTGAACACTGGATAAGACACCACACAACACTTAGAACAACCCTAGTCACTCCAACAGATGGACCAGGACATCCACCAATCAACACACTTGAACCTCACAGAACTACAATCACTCGCAACAACTTTGGAGAAGTTTCACAACGCAAAGATGACTGGACAGTCATGGGCAACGCAGCACTACCATTTCAATGGAAAGGAACAACAAGGTTCACCGTGAAGAAAGACTACGAGTACATCCAGGAGAACCACGATGAGGAACAACAACACGAGCATCATGAAGCACACAGAGCAATAGGACTACGACAACCTCAGCAGCCCACTCCACAACAAATAGCAGAACACAACTTGACACACCTACCATACAGAAATTGGTGTCCAATTTGCGTTCAAGGCAAAGGACGCCAGGACAACTACAAGAAACAACAATCACGACAACCCATCACCCAAGTGGATTTTGCCTACATCAAATCACAACAAGATCCGAAGACCATACCAGTCTTAACGGCAGTTGATGTTACTACACAACTGTGCATATTGGTTCCGGACAAACCATTGATGATGGACTACATGATCAACAACCTACAAGCATTCATCTTTGAATGCGGAAGAACACACGGCATACTACAAAGCGACAACGAAGACACACTCAATGCACTACTACAAGCAACAGCATCTAAAGTCGGCTCAATGACTGTACGACATTCACCGTCCTACAGCAGCAACAGTCAAGGAAGCGTTGAGCGACTACATAGAACACTCCTCGGACAAATCCGCGTCGTCAAAGCTCAGGTTGAAAGCAACTACAGCATGACGATGTCCACAAAGCACTGTCTACTACCTTGGATAGTACGACATGCAGCATGGACGGTAAATCGCTACGTCATCCACTCAGACGGCTACACAAGCTTTGAACGCCGCTGGGGAAGAAACTACGAGCGAGCAATCTGCGAATTTGGCGAGACACTACTCTACCTTCCACCACAACACAAGAAACTCCCAAAAGCAGACCTACGGATGCAGAAATGCATCTGGCTCGGAAAAGTTTCCGAAACCGGAGAAAACTACGTCGCAACAGAATCAGGCGTACAAAAGGTACGAACAGTGCGGAGACTACAACCGGACTTCAAATACGACCTCGCACTATTGAACAAAGTTTCCGGCACACCGTGGGCACCACGACGGAACACCTACAACCCATCGTTCGCAACACTGTTGGATGCGCAACTACCACCGTCAGAGAAAAGAAGGTCCACGCAAGATTTCGGACAACAAACGAACGCTACGGACGACATCGTTGCGGAACCCGCAACAAAACAACAACGCACCACACCACCTCCACGACTTCCGTCAACATCGACGTCAAGTTCACGACCACTACCGGATAGTCCGATGGCTACTTCACCAACCGGACGACAACATCCACCACTACCAGCACCACCTCGACAAACACTACGACGTTTAACTCCGGAAGAAGTAATGCAACCAACTAAAGCACAGAAGACCTCAAAGGACACTACAATCAGATCAACGGAGCAAGCAACCAAAGAACCACCACCACTACGACAGAAAATTAACGCAGTGACACTTCCCAACGGCAAATTCATCACACCCTACACAAACGACGACACCTCAGAAGACCAACCCATAATCTTCGACAACGAAGGTTACGACGAAACACAACTACTGGAAGGAATGAAACACGAGTCAAATCAAATGAAGCTACATGACGTCTACGACGAAGTAGATGCGTCTACCGTCGACGACAACGTCATCAGAGAAGCGATACCTACAAGATGGGTACACAGAAAGAAAGGACCAGGAGTACGAGGCCGAATCGTCGCAAAAGGCTACACCGAGAAGATCGAGGACGAAGACTCCGTCTACGCCTCTACACCAATGTTCACGACACTCCGGACACTTCTCGCACTACAAATGTCACGACCAAACTGGATAGCGCGACTAGGTGACGTCTCTACAGCATTTCTACACGCACCCATCGCAAAAGACCACGACGGTAAACAACGTGACGTCTACCTTTGGCCACCTAAAGAACTTTGTCCACAACAGGACAAAATCTGGCGACTAAAGAAAGCCATGTATGGACTACGCAGTTCACCAAAAGCATGGCAGGACTACCTGGCTGAAGTGTTACAAAAACTCAGCTTTGTAAGACTAAAGTCAGAACCTAACGTCTACACCAACGCGACTCGCGACTGCTACATCATGGTCTACGTGGATGATCTCTTGGTACTTGGTGACAAGACTACTGTCCACTCCACCTTCGAGGCCATCCAGAAGCAGGTCCTACTCAAGCACATCGGCTACCTCGAACCTGGCAAACCACAACAATTTCTTGGAAGAAACATCGACCACTTTGGCAACTACTGCAACCTGGGACTAAAGGACTCCTACATCGACAACGTGATCGAGGAGTCTGGAATGAACAACTGCAACTCAGTGAACACTCCAGGAATTGCACACTACAAACCAACAATAGAAGATGAAGCACTACTTGACCACGAACAACAAAAGGTACAGAAGGATTGTTGGCAAACTACAATGGTTAGCATACACACGACCAGACATTGCATACTCCACAAAAGAACTAGCACGAGACCTCACAGCACCTACAGAACTATCACAAAAGAGAGCCAAACATCTACTACGCTACTTGCACGCCACCAAGCACTACAAATTCACCATAGAACCAACAACAACACTCAGAGCAAACACCAACAACATCCTGGATCTCGACGTTCATGTCGATGCCGACTGGGCAGGATGCCCTACTACCAGGAAATCAACTTCAGGTTTCAACATCATCTTTTTAGGAACAACAGTTGCATTTGGCAGCAGAACACAAGCTACAATAGCACTCAGCTCAGCAGAGTCTGAACTCTACGCCATTTGCACAGGAGTTAATGAGGGACTACACCTCAGAAACTTCCTACTTGAAACCAACATTTGCAGCAAGCTAAACCTACGCATCCACACAGACTCCACAGCAGGCAAGAGCATTGCTACACGACAAGGCACTAGCAAACGAGCAAAACACATCGACCTTAAATTTCTCTACACACAAGACCTCATCAAGCACGACATCATCAGAATCCTCAAAATCCACACACTACACAACAGCTCAGACTTGTTCACCAAATACATTAGCAAAGAAACACTACAGAGGCTCATACAGAGCATTGGCATACGTGTTTAGCACTACGAACAACAACTGTTTCACAACTGTTGCACATCAATCACAACAGTTTGTATATGGCCATATGTAACTACCTGCATTTAAGTAACAGTAACAGTAACAGTGACTACAAGTAATAGTAATTGTAACCACCAGTAATTTGCACTTGCACTTTTGGCGGCTTTTGGCGGCTTGAGTCAACACTACATGTTGTTTTGTGTTTTACTACATGCCCGCATGTGCTTTTGTGAGCTAACATTGG
>CAUJNA010000835.1:1192849-1214109 GCA_963377175.1 Effrenium voratum
TGTGTGTGTGTCTGTGCGTGCGTGCGTGCGTGCGTGCGTGCGTGCGTGTCTGTCTGTCTGTCTGTCTGTCTGTCTGTCTGTCTGTCTGTCTGTGTCTGTCTGTCTGTCTGTCTGTCTGTCTGTCTGTCTGTCTGTCTGTCTGTCTGTCTGTCTGTCTGTCTGTCTGTCTGTCTGTCTGTCTGTCTGTCTGTCTGTGTGTCTGTGTGTCTGTGTGTCTGTGTGTGTGTGTCTATGTGTCTGTGTGTCTGTGTGTCTGTGTGTGTCTGTGTGTGTCTGTGTGTCTGTGTGTGTCTGTCTGCCTGTGTGTCTGTGTGTTTGTGTGTCGTGTGTGTGTGAGACTCTGGACGTGAGCGTGTGCATGCGCATGTGTTTTTGTCTTCGTATTTGTTTGTGTTTGCTCGTGTTCTCTGTCTGTCTGTGTGTCTGTGTGTTTGTGTGTCGTGTGTGTGTGAGACTGTGGACGTGAGCGTGTGCATGCGCATGTGTTTTTGTCTCCTTTTTTGTTTGTGTTTGCACGTGTTCTCTGTGTCCCTTTTTTCTACGGTTGTGTCTATGTCCGTGTCTGTGTGTCAACGAGCAGTTGATTGCAATTGTGTTTGTTTGAGCGCGTCCCAGCGGTTGCATGATTTGCTTGGTTCAGAGAGTCACTATCTGCACTGTCTTAGGAGAAAGCGGCTCGAGCCTCAGATTTTGACTGCATTGCCACACCTCACCCGTGAACGAAAAGGGCTACTTGGCACAGCTGAACTGCCAGGCAAGGGCTCGCGGCCTCATTGCTGTTCGACGGCTCAAAGAGGACCGGAACCCACCTGGAGGATTGACATGCGGCAGCTTGGTGCGCAAGATTTGCTGACTGGACTGGGTTGTTGGTTCATGAGACAGTGACAATCAAAGTCAGGTCTTTTGAGGACATGGGCAGCGTACGAAAAGCCACTCGATGCTGCAGTAAGTTTGACCGGTCGAGTTCTTCGGAACCAGGGATTGCCCAGCGCACTTGCCTAGACTGTTCCGTCATTCCCCGCCGCCCCTGCATTTGTTGCAAATCCTCGGACTTGCAGAAATAAGAAACTGGAAAGCCGAGGCTGGGCCTACCTCCTCAGCATATCATCAGCAAGGAGCCGCCACCGGTTGCTCGGTTGAAGCGCCCCACTGCAGCGCAGGCTGGGTTCAGCTTGCACTCTTGCACGATGTTGGTCAGGCTGAATTCAGTGTGCAGTGCCTTGATCGTCAGGTCTGGGAGTTTGCCGCATGACTGCAGTGGGTCCTGCAGCTGTGACAATGCAACAAGCTGCTGGCAACCACTGCGCTACTTCTCTTTGCTAGGTCATGCGGAATCAGCCGGTCATCATAGAGGATGCAGTCAATGCGAAAGACTTCCCACCCCTGGCCGACTTCGCGGAGCTGGTTTGCTTGTTGCATGTGGGTGCATGGCCACGTTTGTGTAGCACATGGATGTGAGCAATTCAGTTCCACAAAATTTTTGAGTCAGGATCTGAATGCACATAAAGCAAAAACAGTATCCCAAGATCCTCCATGGCCGCTCTAGCATTCCCATGCGGCTGCCCCAACGAGATTCGCACAGTGCCTAAGTTCATGCAATTTGGATCTCATGCCTCATGTGCGTTTTGAGCATATGTGTGTTACTTCTGTTTACAATGATACAGGAATGAAAGCACGACAACAAGCAAGTGAGACTGAGAATAGCCACAACCGACCAACACAGACATGTGCTCAGAGTTGCTTTGTTTGTTTGCCTTTTCGTTTGTTTGTCTGCCTGATTGTTTGTTTGTGTGTCTGCTTGCCTGTCTGCCTGCCTGCCTGTCCGTCCGTCCGTTTGTCTCAGTGTTTTGTGGGCACACACTGAAATCAGACATTCAGATATATACCGCTGGTATATAATCGGTGTTGGGGACTTGCCTGCATTTCGCGCAGGACTTTGACTATTTGCGCGAGCGTTGTGGGAGTCGTTATGTGAAAGTGAAGGGTGATTCTTGCTGGGACAAGCAGGGGCGGCAGCTTTTTCTGAATGACCCCACCATTGAAGTCAGCATATCAGACTACCTGGACCTGATCGAGCTTGCAGAAGAGCACGAGACGTGCATTTCTTGGTACATGGGAAAGCTGCCTTTGCACACGGATGTTCCTGAGCTCTTCGAGGACGTCACCAACTCACCAAACTCGCCCTGGCGTAAGTTTGGGACTTGCTTTGGTGAGAACAACAAGGGCGTGCATACCTACTTTGGCTGCGGCGGCAACACCACTTGCATCCATTCAGACCCTTCAGAGAATTTGCTGCTGGTTCTCATGGGCGAGAAGTTCATGGACATTTACCCACCAGCTGATGCGGCTTGCAACATAGCTGAATAATAGCACCTTTGTGCCGGATGCTCAGCTTCCTTTGCATACCCATGCTCGCTATGCAAGGCATGCATACAACGGTGAAAAAGTTCCTGAACTCATTGGTTCCGCCTTTCATTGATCCGGCTCAAGTGCCAGAAGAGGTGGGCACTTGGCCTAGAATTCATGCCGCATGTGCAAACAGATGCAGGTGGAGAAGAACTGGTCGAACTACAAGTATGCCTCTTGGACATGCTGGTAGCACCTGCTTTAGTGAAGTTGCATACGCACTTTCGACCTGTGCCGGCTTCACGTGCGAGGCACAGCCACAACGAGTGCACTTGAAAGCTGGAGACCTGCTACTTCGCGGAGATATGTTGTCAATGTCACACCATCACCAGTTTCACAGTGTGTCTTGTCCCAGGTTCTATCTTCCTATATTTTGGTGGCACGCAGTGCAAGGCTGCTGGATCGAATTTAATGGAACTTGCATGGGAAGTTTGGACTTTGAAGCTTGTGACAGCCTGTGTTGATATTGTTGGAATAAGACCATGACCATATTGCCAATTTGACCATAGCCAAAGATTGCCAATTGAAAATGGCCATGGGTTTTGGGGACGAGCCGGGCCGCCTTCCAAGAGGTGCAAGCCGTGCAAGCCCAAGGCTCCATTGGACGCAACATGATCCTGAACTGGTGGTGCATGCAACATCCATACAAGGACTGACAAGAAAGTGAGAGAGAGAGAGAGAGAGCGAGAGAGCGAGCGATAGAGCCAGGAGCACAAGTATACGGGCTTCGAAGGCACTCGGGAAATCCTCGAGGTTCTGCAGCACTTGAATGAGGCTGAGCACGCCCAGAAGTGCCACAGTGTTTGCATTTGCCCCCAGGCCTGGTCTTCCAACGTGGCTTGGCAGCAGCAGTTTTAAGGCCAAGTGCCAGTGATCCACCACGATGTTGCTAAGGACAAGGCCAGTGCCACGGCGCAGGAAAAGGCAGTGGCGCAAGAGCTAGGCAGTGGCGTACTGTATGCTGATTCCATGTGTGCAGCCAGCGACAGCAGCTTTGCGCTATTGACATATTCACTTTTTCGTGAATTGACATATTCTGACGCACGTTGCAGTCTGTATTTGCTCATGCCCTCATGCCAATTGCGCATCCGAGGCTACAAGAAGCTCGCGCCCCCACCTTGTGCGCCTCCGCCAATGAAATCTGCCTCCCTTCTGCCCAGCAGCGGCTTCCGATGGAAAGCTCGGTGACCCTCGCAAGCGCACCAGGCTATGCTGGAGAGAGTGTCAGCCAAAAGGTGGAAGCAGTGCACCTTTTCCTATGAAGATGCATCAAGGACAGCAAGGCTTCACAGCAAAGGAGCATGCAGTACAGGCTAAATTTGGTGTGTTCCGTGATTCATCAAGTGTATTATGTTATCCTAGCTTGTGATTTGGCTGTCCCTCATCCAACAGATGCTTAACGTGCGCGTTCATGGTGTCTCACCCTGTGCAATTGTTTATCAGAAGTAGGAGGCAAGATGTTCGAGCCCAGCCAGTCTTAGATTGTCGAACTTGGCGCGCCGCACGTACATAGTTCAAAGCGGGTGCGACAGAGATTCTTCCCGTGTGACTTTCGAAGCAGTGTGATTCATGCGCATAGTGGCAGCAAGTTGTCAGGCGTCACCTTCGCAAGTCAAGCCCTAGCCGACGGAGAATCGGTGCAAGCCGCCTTGTAGCACGCCAGCACTCGAAGGTTTTGCGTGTGCTATGGGCAGGACAAAAATGCTCGATCCTAAGGCTTGCTCCATCTACCATGACTGGAAACAGAGCATGCACCCCGACACATTGGCCCAATGCATAGGTTTTCACAGGCTGCGGCTTCAACCTTGTCCGATCTGGATCTGCAAACGCACCTGGCCTGGCATTGGTTGGAAGGCAGCCCGCATCCTGAGAATGACAAAGTTGCGCTCAAAGAGCAGAGCATTGGGCTTTGTCATTGCTCTCGTGCTGTGGTATGGACTTGACTGGAATTTTATGGCAAAATCCGGTGGTATGAATGCCTTCGTGCTTCCACCACAGAAATTAGCTCAGTCATTACTGTTTCAAGAAGCTGATGATGCGGCACCAGCGGCGGCAACGGCGGCAAGCACGGCCAACCTTGCCAAGAACATTGTGGGAGCTGGCGTGCTCTCACTGCCAGCCGGAGCTGCCAAAGTTGTAGACGCAGCAGAGGGGGAGTTCGGTCATGAATCTTGTATCCTCGCGCTCGTGGTCATGTACATATTCTTCGGTGCCCTCAACGCCTACGGCTTTTACCTCATTGGTGAAGTTTGTGAGCTAACAGGGGCACGCACGTACCAGGAGGCCTGGACAAAGACACTTGGAAAGCGGCTTGCTTGGCTACCGAGCGCAGCCTCGTTGATTTGCAGTTTTACTGGCATGGTTGCTTGCGCCTCCGTTGTCGGTGACACTGCGTTCCAGCTAGCCACCTCCATGTCAGCAGATTTCATTCCTAAGGAGATGTTGCTGAACGGCATTGCAACTTGTGTCTTTCTTCCTCTTTGCTTGCTGCCGTCGCTATCGCCTTTAGCATTTGCTTCTGTGCTTGGCCTGGTTGGAGTTTGCATTCTTGCGTTTGTCATGACCACCCGTTGCTTCGATGGGTCATACGCTTTGGGCGGAGCTTTCTACAGCGACGCGAGGGCCGCCGTCAGCGGCCTTTCCCATGTACAGGCAGCGGTCCAAGACCCATCAGTCGGCCTGTTTCAGCAGATCTTCATTTTTGCCGCGATGCTGTCAAACGCATTCTCCGCTCATTTCAACGCTCCCACCATTTTTCAGGAGCTCCAACCGCAAGCTGACTCCAGGGGCAGGTCAAGCCGGCTCCCAGAATTCGCGACAGTCACCGCCGTTGCCTTTGTGCTGTCAGGCATCGTCTTTGGTGTCATTACAGTCACTGGCTTGGAAACGTTTGGAAGCTCAGGAAGCCCATCTATTCTGTCAAGCTACTCCCCAGCAGATCCTCTTGTATGGCTTGCCAGGATTGGCCTTGGACTTTGCGTGCTTTTCGAGTTTCCACTTTTGGAGCGGTGCTTTCGACAGACTGCAGTGGAGCTTTTCGGACTTCCCAAATGGCTGGAGACAAACGCACTCACAGTGATGGCATCGATTGCGTCATCAGTCGCTTTGGCATGCATGCCCGGCTTCGGTTTGGACAAGGCATCCGCCTTTGGTGGCGCACTTGGCGCATCCCTGCTCATCTACGTAGCTCCAGCCTTGATGTCCCTACAACTGCGCCAAGACCGAGAGACGAAACAAACCGTCTCAGAGACCCGTTGGGACATGGTCCTTCGAGGCGTAGCAGGCCTGGGCTCCGCTCTTGGTGGTCTTGGCGTGGCGGAATCCATGCAGGCATGATTGCTCGAACTGTTCAATATCATTGAATGGGCATGTTGGCATTGAGGTGAAAGCATGCGGGACATGTCCGTCTAGAATTTGTGCATGTGAGGGCTTCATGCAACTTGTGCAGCCCTATTTTCCGCCTGGAGCCCTGACCGCTAAATCCATGCGCACTGCCGGTTGAAGCAGCCAAGATCTCGGGGAAATTCTGCTTATTTTGCCTAGCCGAGTACACAGGCGTGCGATTCTTTAAATCAGAAGCGACATGATTCAGCAGCAGGGCTTGCGTGACGCGAGGGTGCATGCAGTGTATGCTTGCATAGCTCAGTCTGGCGCAGTTCCTACAGGCCTCCCAACGCCGCAGTGGCCAGAACAAAGTAAACTTCCTGTCAACAAGATTGAGGATAGGCTCAACAAAAATAGGAGTGTTGATTTCATGTTTTGGCGGTAGAAGATGTGTGGCAAAATTCGTCCCATGCTGCAACAACGCTGTGGTGTGAACCGCGGAGCTCAGCATATGAGCTTTTGAAGCGTGGTTTTCGCCAAGCTACTCATTTGGTGCATGTTGGTGCATCCCTTGCAGAGTGGTTGTTGGCTTGGAGACATGTGCTGAAGAAAGACCATGATCCAAAAGGGGACGGAAAAGACTTTGAGTAGGTTTGTGCGCGACGAAAGCAAGCATGCGTGCTTTTATGCGAGCTGTGCAGGGTTGGCAGCCCGCTGTTGGACAGCTGGCTAAAGCGCATTGAACGCCATGTGCCCGCAGCGACGTGTAGTTCAAGAATTCATTGGACTTTAGGTTGCACGTTTCACCCAGGCGTTTGAGCACTGGAGGCCTGCCCAAGGATCTCAAGAAATGCTTATTCTCCCACAGCCCGGCCAAGCTTGTAGGCCGGCACGGCTTCGGCCGCACTCTTGCAATGCCCGCGGAGGCACAGATTCTACACATCTAGTTTGCTTTGCCTTGGGCAAAGCTTTGCCAACGTCAGGAAGCGGAGTCCCACAATGCAGAGTCCTTTGATGTTGAAGCAGTATCTTGGCTGTGTAGTTTGTGGGATGTAGGGGTGTTGGGTTTCAGCGACCAAGATGCCAAGGCGCTGACAGCCTTCCTTGCTGACGTGCCGCTTGGTTGCGGTTCTGTGTGCAAGCATGGGGTTTCTTGCATGCACTTGCAGTGCTTAGGAACAGGACAGAGCTGCAGCTTCCGCCACTGGACACCGACCAGCGCAAACAGGCCTGGACTTTTCTCCAGCACTTGATGCGAGAGAGGTAGCTGCAGAACTGC
Source organism: Effrenium voratum (assembly GCA_963377175.1). Lineage (NCBI taxonomy): Eukaryota > Dinophyceae > Suessiales > Symbiodiniaceae > Effrenium > Effrenium voratum. Next base: position 1,199,859 of record CAUJNA010000835.1, read on the forward strand.
AGAGGCCAAGAAGTTGGCCGAGCAGTACGCAGAAATCAAGTGTGAGAGCTATGGGTTTGGTCCAGAGCGCGCCCATGCGGCAATTTGGAGCTGGCTTGGTGAATCCTTACAAGGATTAAAACGATGCACCCGAGGCAGGCTACACCTCTTCAAGCAGAACGCTGCGTCAACTCCAAAGGGTGTCACCACAGAAGGCGAAAGTCAGGGGCCCAGCTGAAGGCTGCGAATCGTGCAGGTCCTCACTGACCGTATGTGAGGTCTCGCGTTAGCAGGCTTGATGGTCCTTCCAACTCTTTCTTGAACATGGCTCGCTAGGAAAAGGCAACTACTGCTATGCCAAAGCGAATGAAATGCAACGGCATCAAAAGCCAGCCCAACAACCCCAAAGTTCTCGTTTAAAACCATGCAACCAGTTGTTCCATATTTTCTTGGAGGACAACGTAGGTGGTGCTGGAAACGATTGGGTTGCGGATGGCTGTGCTTTCTTTTAGTATGCATCGCTACACCTGAATAGCGTGAAAGCAAGTTTCTGAAACCGCAAAAGCAAACGAAGTTAGACACATGGCCCTGTGCGGGAATACGGCCCTTCGACGAGTGCTCAGAGCTCGGACAGTGTCCCGGTCTCAGGCTCAAAAGAACCACAAGAGCAACGTTCGAGGATTTGTGTGCCTTGTTTCTTTGCTTTTGGATTCTGGGCCTTCCCGGGCTGCCGCGCTGCTGCCATCCTTTGCTTGAGTATCATTTGACCGTACATTCTTTTGCCGTCATCCTACCATCTGTTGGAGCGAAGCGTGAACCTGAACATGTCCAAATCAGAGCTTGCGTTTCCTAACGGTAGGTAACGGCAAAAAAAGACTAGCTGGGAAGCAAGGGTGTGGCTGAAGTGAGCCACTCCTCGAGTTTGGTTTTCCGCACTGTCGGCAGTCAGCAACAAGACAATGTCTGGCACTAGGCTGCATCGAGAAACACCCACTACCTCATCAAGTATTGCATGCCATTTGTTTAGCAGATTATCATTGCTTAGGCAAAGAATTCCATGCCGATCTTGGCTCAGAAAAATCCACGGTGGTCTCTGGTGCCGCCCTCAACATCGCTGATGCTTGTTTAGTGGCGCTGTTGATCGCCAAGTCAGGGTGCACCACTTGATCATGCGCAGGTGCAGCAGACAAGAGTGATACGCCAGAGGAAACCGAGGAACTCCTCCACCGAAGGCAAGCGAGACAATGCCAGCCGAACACTGTAGTGGCAGGATGCAGCAAAATCTGCAGCTTCGCCTGCTGTGTACCAAGTCCGCAATACCTTCATTCACATTGAGGCTGTCCGTCTGCGTGCGGGGGGGGGGCTTCCTGGCTTCTTGTGGTGTACATAATGCATTTGCAGGGTACGGACGTTGTTGATCAGCGTGCCGTCCAGTCCATGCCCCACGGCATGCTGCTTGGATTTATTCAGAGCACATTTCTCAGATTTAGTGCAGAAGTTTGCTCGGTGGAGAGCGTCAGGGTGGATGTGCTTCTGGAAACTGACCTGCTAGGTTCTCGCAGTGTCTTCTAGACGAAGCTGCGCGCTCTCAAGGCAGGATTGCCTGTGTCAGCGGGCACCCTGAAAAGGACGGGGAAGCGGCCCGGAGAATGGTCCATCATTTTCGAGATCAGTGCGACAGGCAAAGCCAGCACAAAGACAACGACTCCAAGCATGACGCCACCTCCCACTGCGGAAGCTCCGAAGGAGCCTTCATGGCACGGATGCAATGCAGGATGCATTCGGCGCTTGAGAAGCTGCAGCTAGTGGTGAGGAGATGTTTGCACCTGGAACTGAAGTCGTGATTGAAGGCGACTTTCTTGAACTCACAATTGCTGTGCATAGCGCACTGGCATTGTGTGGCACCAGGCATTTTATTGCACAATGCAGCATGTTTACTTGGACAGATGTGATTAAGTCCTTGCCCCGTGTTTGTGCCAGGCCTCACAAAATATCCAGCCTTCAATGGTTTACACGGGACGGTGCTGTCGCTGGACACGGACACAGGTCGTCAGGCGCTTGGACTGCTTGCCAAAGATGCGAGCCCACAACACCGACAGACTTCATTCTTTCCCAAGTGCAATTCGGATCATTCTGGCACAAAGAGGTTGGAAGCATGCGCACGTACCCATCATAGATTTTTAAAGGGGTCCCACCAGTTTCACCCCCCAAATGCACAATTTTCATGGGATTCAGGGGGTTATACAGGTTCTTCCTATTTTTCCCTTATTAAAGTTTATTAAAGGTTATTAAAGGTTATTAAAGGTTATTAAAGTTTATTAAAGATTATTTAAGCTTATCTCCTTGTTATTTTTGCAACAGTTATTAAACTTTAATAAGGGCAAAATAAGAGCAACATAAGGGCAAAATAAGGGCAACATAAGAAAATAAGCACAAAATAAGGGCAACATAAGGGCAAAATAAGGGCACCATAAGAAAATAACAGCAAAATAAGCACAAATTAAGCACAAAATAAGCTTAAATAAACTTTAATAAACTTTAATAAGCTTTAATAAGCTTTAATAAGCACAAAATAAGCAAATTTGCAAAAAAACTCGGCTTGAACCCCAAACCAAGCACAAGAGAGCGGCGACAGCATTGCGCGCATGTCTGACAATCAGAATCCTGAAGCGTGCCTCTGACTCCTCCCACTATTTTGTGCTTATATAAATATGGGGATTTGGGGGGTTGGATTTGGGGGGACCCATGTAGAAATCTATGAACCCACCCACCAAGCCTGGGCTTGCATCTCGCGCGTTAATTGAAATTGCTACTTCCCGCCACTCAATGCCACTTCAAGTGGCATGGAGTGGAATGAAGTGGCATAGAGTGGAATGGAGTGGCATGGAGTGGCATGGCATGGGCTGGCATGAAATGGCATGTCGCTCTATGCTACTTCGTGCCACTCCGTGCCACTTCATACCACCCCATGTTGTGGCATGAACTATGGAAAGATAGCGGAATCACATGGAGATTGAACTTGTGGCAAAAGAGAAAGGCTACGACACGTGTGCAATTGCAACTCTACCTTTGATGTTCTTAAGAACGCAATTCGTGAACATATCAAACTTGCTTGCACGGACACCGGCAGTTACGTAATACAAATACAAACATTCACTGATGACATGTATACGAACTTTCAATAATTAAGCCAATATATTGACTTTAAAGCGATTATCCGTTTGAACACCCTGGCTAGGATCAGACAAGTAAGAGACAACTCGGATTGTCAAGGCGAATGCTCTTCAAAGATGATTTACAAAGCTTGCAATCAGAGCTAAAACACTTATATGCCTTTATGAGACATGGCGAAGAAGAAGGAGAAGAACACAATAAGTCTCAAGGCGGGGTTGAAAACAACATGACGAGTGAACTACCACATCAACATTTGGAGGAGGCACTGCACCACAGCGAGCATCGAATCAAATACATGCTCTTTCAGGAGTCGCTCTTGTTAAATATGCTTAATGTCTCGAGCCCAGCAACGTCCAAGTCTAAGCAATTATTATGTTGATGTGTTATTCCATTACCTGATGGTCATAATGAAACCCGTTTGAATACATAATGGTTCAAGATATCAATGGGCATTCATAGATATCAGAAAGGCGACTTGTACAGGTAGCACGGGTGAGAGTGTTAAGTCAGAGAACGGCGAGACACAGGCAACAACACTAAAATAAAGAGAACAAAAGGCATGGATAAAACGAACACACAAATACTAGGGTTCTGTTTGATGAATATGGGGTTGATAATTGCAGGGTGGAACTGATTGAAAACCAACCGTGTGATACTAAGGAGCAACTGCCGAGGTGAGAAGGTTGTATACCTTATTCATAACATGGAATCTGTCAATAGATATGTAGCGGGTAGAACACCCGAACACCCCACAGACAAGTACAACCCAATAAACCAACAGAAAATAGTGGGCGGGCAGAAGAGACATGTGAAAGAATGCGTGAAAAGCAATAGACAGCGAGTTGAAGTCCAAAACAAGCAGAATGTTCAGTGCGCTTGGCAACTTCGCAAGAGCAAATTTAGCACCAAGAAATGCCAGCAAACAAGTTTAAACAACATGTTACCATGTACTGTTTTAATAGCATCAATGTAAGTACATGAGTTATTTTCTGGGACAGGTAGTGTTGGAAAGGTTGCTCGAGATGTAGTTAGTGTGACTTCCCGAGATGTGGAACATGCTCCTATCACTCAGGGCACTCTGAGTGGCGACTACAAGCAGTTTGATGTCGGTGAGTTTGATGTTATTTGGAGTTCCCCTCCCTGCACCAAAACCCGGAGGGCAAACACTGTTGCAACAGTGTCCTTTTAAAAGCACTTGAACATGTTGACTATTTTAGATCCGCATGCTGGATCCCGAACAGGAATATTGCTCATGATAAGTGATTTGTTTAATCATATTATACTATTCAACTATGATGTAAATCAACTCCATGAGCCATGGCATAATTCAAATTAAAGCACCTCTTACACATATCTAAGGAAATGATCCGTGTAACATACAGACTCAGTGGTAAAGTCTCACCTGTTAGACAAGTTTAACGAAGGAATAAGCAAAACTATGTTTGGACAAGCAAACGTCGGGATGAAGAAAACATACTACACCACAACAGGAACAAATCCTTCAACATGCACATATGAGGCAAGACACAAAGCGGCAAATGATTGTTTTCAAAGCAGATCTAGCAAAACACACTCACCACCCAAAGCCCCAAAGCACAAGCTGCTGTCAGACCTTACCTTATTCAAAATACAAAGCTTTTCTTCCCAGCCCAAGGGCGAAACAGCAGACCACATTTCCTTTCTTCCACCCTTATCCAGAATAAGTGAAACCAGCTCCGAAAAGCTTTCAGATTCAAAAAGAGAAAAGGAAAAGGAAAATCAGGAAACAAAAAGGGCAGTCACCAACGAGGTGGCTTCAAAAACCCTTTCGAAAAAGCGGTTCTGGCGGGAAGGCCAATATGGCCAATGAAAATTATGATCCCTACGACCAGGCATATTGGGGAAAAGGCAAAGGAAAGAAGGGAAAGAAAGGAAAATCCAAATTCCAATATCCCTATGATGGAAACAAAGGTTATCCATCCTATGAGAATGGCAAAGGAAAGGGCGGACATGACAAAGGAAAATCCAAAACGTTCGCAGCCATTGCAGAGAAGTCGGAGGAGCATCCTGCCACACAGACAGTTGCTGAACTCCAAGAGCCTGCCTATGCCGGTTGGACAGGCCAAGATTGGGATCAATCATGGACACGGAACGAACAAGGCTGGCACTCATCCCACGAGACATCCAGCACAGGACAAGCGCTAATGGCATTCCATGACGCATATGAGCATCATGAGAAAGAGGCCATCCACGGGAAGCTGATCCAACCAGATGCAGTTTCAGAACACAATTTGTCCGTAACAACAGATGACAGCCTTTTGGCAACAAAGCTGATGGCGCCTGTCATCAACCCTCAGCACAATCCGACCTATGCGATCCTGGACAACGGATGTACCAGATCCATGGGCAGCTGGCATGCAATCCAGCGTTTTACTCAGGCCATCGAACCCATGAAGGACCTCATCTTCTATCAGGCCGGGACCAAGTTCACTTTTGCAAACGGAGAAACAGCCAAGGTAATTTGGACCTTGCATCTCCGATATCACACAACTCCTCCACGCAGTACTAACATCGACGTCCTTGAACAAGGAACTGCACCGATCCTCCTCAGCATTAATCAGATGCGGAACCTCTACATGACCATCGAGCACACACCTCAATGTGACAAGATCACACGCAAGGCCTTTGGCATGAACCGTCAAGCAGTTCCAGTATCCGGTACAGGACATGCACTCGTCGACCTCGCAGGAGTTGCAAGAGTGAAAGCACATGGAGAAATTGCCATCAAGGGCCTCACGAACTACGTCTACGATGATGACAACAGCATCAGGTTTCCCTCCGGGGATATCTCCAAGAGTGAAACTGTTTGTGCGCCCAAATCATCCGAGACGAAGGAGGACCTAGCAACTACTAGTTACACCCCCGTACGTGACAGTCTGGTTCCTGACAGATGCAGCTGCCTTCACCAGCTGTCTATATGTCACTTTCTTCAGTGTTGCAGGTGCTGTGCCTGCCTTGATGGAACTTAGCATGATCTTGAGTTGTGCCTTCAGGAGTCGAACTGCAGCTTCAGCTCGATTTGGCAATGGTGTGTTCGGTCTCAAGGATATCGGTGTGATGTCAAGGGGTTGATAGACATGTTCCCATGTCTCCGTCATGAAGGCTTGATCTGCGACAACTGATTTGGGCTGCAAGTGGTATTGGTCAAAACAGTTCCTGAGGACAGTGATGTTCTCGACTTCTTGCGTAGTTGTCACTGCCTCTGCAGTGAGCAATGTTGTTGCTCCATCCAGGATTCCAGGATGACAAAAACAATGATGTGTTCTCCTGTCCAAGAGGAACTTGACAGTGATCAATGAATGTCATGTCACCGAAGGTGTCCGCTCTAAGTCCACTCGTCTTGCTTCGTGATGGTGCTTGTTTTGCGCTTGGCAAACTTCACATTCACTTCGGATTTTGTCAAATAGATCGATTGTTGATTTTGGCAAGTGAAGCGAACGAGTTCTGAATCGAAATTGGTCTGTTGTCATGTGATGATGCTGGAGGCGGAGCTTCTTCAACTCTTCGGGATTTGACAATCGCTTGTGGATTCCGCCTAGGGCAATCGGAAGCGATGTTGGCTCATCTGAGGATGGTGCGAAAGGATCTGGCTCAATGGTCGACCGGCCCTTCTTGTCGATGATCCTGTCTGCTGCCGATCCTGAGCCTGCTTCTTCGTCTTTAAGCGAATTGTCCGCGAAGGTGAAAATGGTCTTACCTATCCACAGGTTAATCATTGGTTTGTTTGCCTGGGATGTACGCCTCCAATTGTCTTCTAGGATGTCTGGATCTCCAACTTCGGATGCATCAATGATTTCCGTGGCACGCTCTCGGCTGATGTTATCAGGATTGATTGGACATTCCTTGGCTCCATTTGGTGTGAACAACGCCTTGCGAGGCGTGATGCGCACACGGATGAGCTGCTTGTCCTTCTTGTCAAGGATCCAATGGTCCTGCTTTTGAGACTTAATGATTTTAGTACCAGCAGATCTCATCCAACTCGATGTCGCAACACCAACTCAGTTGACGATTGACAGGAATGAAGCTGTCCAAGCAAGCATTCCAAGAAGCACGTCAATCCGAAGACATCCGACGAGACCTTGCTCAAAATCTTCGAATGAGTTCTAAGCCTCTTCAGGTGAAGGACAAGGTATTTTACTGGCAGGAAGACAAATCCAAGATCCGTTCCGATGGAAGCAAGGGAGGAATATGGCTAAAAGGAAAAGTCATTTCCATCGAAGGAGCAATGGTAGGACTTGATCTTGGGACTCGACTCATCAAGGTTAACATGACGAAGGTCAGAAAGGATGAAACCATCCCTCCGGGAAACCTGGAATTGATCTTCTCTTGCCAGAAGAGCGAGAATCCTTGCAGAAAGAGCAAGCCGGTTCCTCAGCCGATTCCAACAAGAAGGAGTCATCCGCACCAGCTCCTAAGCCAAAATCCTCAGTGCAATTACGCATCGCGGGAAAGACAACTCCAAGCCTGCAGCACCTCATGCGGCAGAGAACATGTTCGTCGAGGACCTCACATCCGTTCCTGAACAAGCACATTGGAATTGTGTACGTAAAGGAAAGATCCACGTTCTCGAGATCTTTGCAGGAAGTGCCAGATTCAGTCAATGCTGCGCGCTCACAGGTCTTAAGGTTGGGACTCCCGTAGACATCCGCACCGGATTCGACGTAATGACATCCAAAGGACGACACATGGTCATGGAGATCATCAAGGAGCAAGCGCCTGATGTAATCCTCATGGCACCGGTCTGTGGACCGTGGTCAAATATGCAGAACATCCAACAAGACCAACAGAGAGTCTGGGAAAAGCGGAAACGCTATCTTCCCATGGTTGAGTTTGTGGCATCCATTGCGCGATACCAGTTGAAGCACGGAAGATACTTCATCATTGAAAGTCCTCAGACATCCAAGATATGGTATCTGAACTGTATGCAGCAACTATTTTCAGATCCATCCGTGACCTGGGGAGATTTCCATTTCTGTGCATATGGACTGAAAGATCCTGAATCCGGACTCAGAAGTCTCAAGCCCACGAGCTTGATGCACTGTTTACCTCCCGAGGTAATGAGACCAATCTTCAGAAAGTGTAAAGATTTTACCAGCTCAGTCAAACACGAACATCAACCCCTAGAGGGAAATGCTGGCACTTTCAGAAGCAGGACCAAGCTGGCACAGGTGTATCCTTACCAGTTCTGTCAGGATCTCGCGCACATCCTCCTGCGACACTTGAAGGTGAAACCACTTGACAACGAGGTGTACCTCTTGGAGGACCTTTTCGAACCATTCACCATCAAGCAAGTTGACATCCTAAGAAAGGAGATGGAAGCCATTGACAAAGAGTTCAACATGACCAGCAGTAGTCTTGCGGTCAGAATTCAAGATCTCCCGTTCAACAAGGACGTTCAACCGTTGGTCATCCAAGATCGCTAGTCCAAAAGTTTCAGAAGACGATGAAGCAGTACCCTCCAGGGACTGAAATCGATATCTTCAAACAAGATCCTAATGACTGGCGATGTCAGAACATGTGGAATGGTTGCAAGAAGTTGAGACAATTGTGCATCTCATCCACTCAGTATGATGCATGCACCGCATACGTCCACACTATCGGCATTAACATGCCAATTACGTCACCTCCGGACGATGCGATCATGTCCTTCTGGCAACCTGATCAGCTGAATAGAATTTGGGTCTTGCCTGCATCCAAATGCAATTGGGAGAATTATGATCCGAAGACTTGGCATGCAGTCCTTCTCAGATGCGCCGGCTATCAAGCCGATGCCCATCGAGACGGATCCAACCGATCCCACGGATGAACCTCAACAACCTGACGCACCGCAGCCACCTGATCAACCGGACCATCCCATGCCTGATCCAAGACCTCCAACTCCACCGGACGAGAACATGTCAGATCCTCCTCCGGATCCTCCACATCAGCCTGATCATCCCACCACGAGGTGTATCACCAGACAGTCCAGTAGATCCACCGTTGCCGCCACACGAATTCGGCGCTTAAACGGCAAAAAACAGTCCATTTCATCCTCAAGCGGACTCAATCGACTGGGGGGTGATGCCTCTTTGCCGTCACAGTCGCAATCATCTCAACCAATTCTTCCGACTGTCGTGGTACCTTCGCCACCTGCGATTCTAACGAATCCCGAAGCAGAAGACCATGATGAAGATCTTGAACTGCCGACACTTGAGCAAGAAGAAACAGCTGGCAGTCCATCCAAGAAGCAGAAACTGGGAAGAAGAAGAAGAAGCCAGATGACAATGATGAGTCACCTCAGCATTCTCCCAGAAATGAACCTGCATCTTCATCCAATTTCAATCCGAACAATCCAGCAAACTTGCCGGTATAATATGAAAGTGAGGAAGAACTGATCCCTCATGTTCCAACCTCATCCGGCACTGGAAGTTCAGAGAGAACCATGAGATATACTGACCAAGAAGATGGAGAATCAGAAGACTCTCAGAGGACCAGAGCTTACAATGATCACGAAGCTGATCTCGTTCTCGATGAGGCACACTGGTCATTCATGACAGCCGAGCAGAAGATCTGTTCGAATACCGGATCCTTAACGGTTCCGAGAGATATTGAAGGCAACCCTGTTTTCTTGGACGCGTAAAGGGGACCTTCAACCCATCGCCCCGATGTGGATTCTCTCATCAGAAATACACAGATAAGAATCATGTTGACCGGTTGTGCAAGAACATGACCGACGATGACCGTGCACTCTTAGTCTTGCACTCATCCAAGCAAGAATCCTTGAAGGCTTCATCCACATCCGTACTCATTGGCAAGAAGCGGAAGGAAGCGACAGCCACCGAGACAAGAGCTTATCAGAAACAATTCCACGAAGCTAAGCTTCTTGAGTGCAAATCTTGGCTTGATAACGAAGTGTTCGACTTGGTCGACACACGCAAGATTCATGTCAGGAACTGGGTCACCGGTCGCTGGGTCCTTACCCTAAAGCGAGACAAGGATGGTAACTTCCTAAAGACCAAGGCTCGCTGGGTCCTCAGAAACTTCCAAGACAAGCAGAAGAACGATCAGCAGACAGACAGTCCTGCTGCATCCAGGAGTGGTTTCCGCCTGGCAATCCAAGCAGCCGCAAATAAGGGCTGGAATATATTCCACATGGATTTGAAGACAGCATTCCTCCAAGGCAAAGCATACGATCAGACTCGTGACATCATTTGTCAGATCCCTCCTGAAATGGGATATCCACCACACATTGGAGCGCGCATGAAGAAGCCTGCCTACGGGCTGAATGACGCACCCCGCAGATGGTGGAACATCCTTGATTCGGCACTCCGTTCTTACGGACTGGTGCCAACCAGGGCAGACCGTTGTACATATGTCTACTACGGCAAGCAGCTTCCAAAACCCGCATTGGTGAGTGAAAAGAAGTCATCCAATACTTTCGATCTTGAAGGAGCAGTTGATTCCCTCATGGATCCCGTTTCCGGTAACAATGCCAAGAATCGACAAGTTCATGGAGCACTTTCTCTTCATGTTGATGATCTTCTTCTGACGGGTGATGATGTGTTCGAGAGGAAATCATGGGACGACTTCGTAAAGACTTTCAAGTTGGTTCCGAAGACAAAAATGATTGCTTCTTCGTAGGACAACGCATCCAATGGAAGCAAGACGACAAGCATGGCTGGTACATCAATGTCCATCAGAACGTTGCCATTGGCGAACTTCAGGAGATCACCTTTGACAAATACCTGAAGGACGACACTCCTCTCACTCCACAAATGCATACTGCATACAGAAGTGTCTTAGGTCAGATCAATTGCTTACAATCGCGAACGCAATTCCACATTGGCTATGGCTATCCATTCTCCAGGTGCGCATCCAAGGCATCATCTCCGACCATTGAGGACGTTCGCGCCATTAGTAAGACAGTCAGAACCATCAAAAGCATTCCGCTTAGTATGAGATTCTGGCCCCTTCGTGGCAAGACACGCATAGTTGGTTATCCAGATGCATCCTATCGCAACAATGAAGATAAGTCATCCCAACCTGCGCATGTTATATTTCTTGCAGAACAAGGGATCTTCGCCAGGGCTCATCGAACTCGAGAGGCTCATTGGTCGACTATGAGACGCACAAGATCACCGCCACAACAATGTCCACTACTGTTGCAGAATTGCACGGACTGATGCGTTGTTACGGTTCAGCATTATTTCTTTGCGGTCTCTGGTCAGACATAACAGGCGAAATCGCAGATGTACACATTCGCACTGATGCGAATAATCTTGTCACCACAGCATCCACAACACATCAACCGGAACAAAAAGAAACCATGCATTTGATCCAAATGTTGAGAAAAGAAAGCAACAGCGGACAGATGCATGACCTTGCACATGTACAAAGTGAAGATTGCCTGGCAGATTCGCTGACCAAGCATTCAGCTAAAGCAGACGAGCTCATCAAGGCCGTCCTCACCGGCAATCTCTTGAATGTTGATGCACATCCACCTTTCCGTACTATGTTGCAGAACAAGGCATTTTTGGTTGAGTGGCTAGCACACAATACGAAGCACGGACCCGACATCATTGCCTTTGCAGGAGTTGGTATAGCAGAATCCATGTTTGCTTATTGGGGAACCTGGGCATGATCTGCATGTCCACGAATTCTGATGCATGTGTTTTTCATTTTGCACATCTTCAATTCCTCAAATCCGTGATGCGTGTTTTTGCACTTGACCCATTTTGAATCTCAAGAAATATGTGTCTGCATCCGCAGCCACTTCGGTTTACAACCATTCCGACCTTTGCAATCGTGTATGCTTGATCACCTCGAAGACATTTGAACAATCCGGTACTGCGGCTCCTTCGCCGAAGCCGCTAGTGAAGAGACGTGCATCTCCTTTGAAGGAATCCCCTGCTCGTGACGATCAAGATGAGACATCCGACTGCCCCATGGAGCAGGTCATCGATGAGAATCCATCCGCCTCTCAAGAAGAATCAGATACCGGCATCTGCCTCCAGAGGGCATCCATACATCCAGGACCTTTCGGGAATTCTCGATTCCTCAACTTCGTGTTCGAATACTACAAGGAGTGCTCTACCACCCTCGAAATGTTTCCGGACTTCCACTTCATTCCTGAGCATGAACGAGAACATGGAGCCAAGGTATTCTGGTTGAGAGCCAGATTCAATGATTACTGGCTGCCAACACTTCAAGGTGATGGCCAACATGCAGAGAAACAACACATGGACTTCATCAAGAAAGTCTACAGTATCTGCTGCAATACCAATGCTCAGCCAGAAGTTTTCGGAACCGACATCATTCCGATGATATGCCACAACCGCCAGATTGATCTTGAAAAGACCGTTCAGAATGTTGAGCAGGTTTGCCGCTATTTCGACATGGCTCCATCCAAGGCAAAACAGATGACCGACCTCATCCTCTGGCAGATCAGCAGTGACAACCACAGAGAATACCGACGACCAGTGGACATGTTCCGCAACGGATCGTTAGACCCGATCGTGGGATGGCTGCATGCGCAGAACTTCATGGGCAATAAGCCAGGACTTCTCCTGATGGCTATGTTCTTGGATTATTGAAAGGCACGTTTCGAGATTGCTTTCGTGTATCCATCCGTGGACGGGTCATACAATGAGCGCAAGGCAAAGGGATGCATTGTTCCAAGGAATCGATGGATCGACAACCTCACATCCAGATCCGCATGTGATGCACTCAGGCCAAATGGCAGAGAATTCCTCAATGATCCAGATATGGAATTCAATGTGAGATGCAACAGCCGTCATACTCGACAAGTCGATCTCCAATCTTTTGGACGCCCCCTTTGGTCTGGACAGAAGAGTGAACCTCGCCAAGAAGAACCGGACTACGATCTTCCAACAGAATCCATTCCTCCAAGCCCGCACCCTTCAAGATCCGACGCGCCCCATGAAGATGAAGGCACAGCTCAGGCAAAATACAGAATGCGAAGGCCGGCACCACCGTCCATTGAAGAAGAGAGAAAGATCAAGCCGTTCGCGAAGAAGCCCATCACGTTCATGTTCCATGCAACATATGGAGAGCTGCTGATCAGCATCATGGAGAACGGGCTCAAATCTGGGAAATCCCAGTCAATCCCTTCGGGGAGAGTGCACATCCACATGGCATGCATCGACGACGTTATCCTTGACGACGACGCATCAGAAGCAGCACTGGCACATGTGCCAACAGGAAGAGATGCATTGTTGACCCTTGCATTCCTCAAGGACCAGGACTACGGCATCCGACTCTCCGAAGAGCGAACAGCATTGACAGAACAAACCATCGAGGCGAAGAATATTGTTGCAGCATTTGATTCTGATGGGAACATCATAATGAGCAACAACTGGATCATGAAGAAGAATCTCGGCCGTGAAGACGTTGAGATGTACACCAGCAAGATCCAGGAATTCGCTGATGTTTTCTTCAAATATGTGAATACCGACCAACAAAACAAGGAAAAATCCGAGAAAGATACATCCACAGAGACCAAGAAGCGATGGCACTCCACCGATCAGGACGAAAATGATGAGGAGAACATGGAACCCTCCGGGAGAGATCCGTCAAGCCGAAGGTCACCATGGAGTATCGCAATCCCGAGAACCTAGAAGAGTTCATCAAGGAATTCAGGGAAATATACTTTGAAATAGACATGAACAAGAAGGACGCCGAGGAAGAGCTCGAGGAGACCAAAAGGAACTTCATCCGCTTCATGGAGAAGCACAACAAGGATCCAAAGAGAGCTCATCCCAAATTGACTGAATGCAAGCGAGCCTCATTGGCACATGTCGATCCAAATGTCAACCTCGATGAAGAAGAGTTCTATTTCCACCATCGAGGAGAATGGCCATCCATGGAAGACTTCAGGAAGGCACAGCCAGTATCAGGATATCCGATCAAGCTTCCAATTGGATTGAAGAAGCTCAGAGCATATGACAAACCAGAAGTCACCCAAGCATTTGCTGATATCCTGGGATCGCTGATGCAGCCAACTGACCGTTCACCTGTGGACCATCTCAAGGCACATGAGTTCACCTCATCCCTGACGATC
>CAUJNA010000836.1:5000-17500 GCA_963377175.1 Effrenium voratum
GTGGCCTAGCAAGCGGCCTGGGGAAATGCACCAGGAGACTGATTTAACATGCGCTTTCACCGCGCAACACGTTCCCAACTTGCCTTCGGCCAGCTCACCTGAGGCATCACAGATTGGCGGATTGCAATGGACAGCCCCTTGTGACGCGTGAACCAGTTTACTGTCTTTCAATCCTGCATCTGCATCCAAGGAGCTCAACTGTATTGAACCATCCATGTTTTTGTCGAAGCCTAAGAAGGCAGGCAAGCAGGCTCGGCACAGCTTCCCACCAGGCAGTGAAAGCTAAGTAGCTGTTGAAAATCACTCGCCCCACTTTCTCGGTGAGGCATTTCTTCCGGTTGAAGGTTGCAGCAACAAACTCCGTGAAAGAGAAGTCCTGAGTTGCTAATGCAACATTTCTCAGACTGGTGGCGGCATCAACTCTGTGGGTTGCTGTCACCGCCATTCCGTCTGTCGATTGTAGCAGTGGCAGTGGGTGTTGGGCGACAAGGCAGAGCGATGGAAAAGACGGGACAAGCTGAAGCAAGGGTGCAAGAGTGGCAGCAAACCCTCAGCGGCTGCACCAGGAATCGTGGCAAAAACACCAAAGTCAAAATGTATCATGGACTGCAACAGCGAGTGTTCAACGAGCCAGTCCTGGATGCCATCCACTACACCATCAGCTTGAAATATTTTGATCGCATCTTTCTTTTTCAGTGACTGCAACGTGGCAAGAGCTCTTTGTCAAGCATAGCAAACTATTGACACCAGCCTTGGTGCCTTTGCCAGATGCTGCCGCGGCCTGCTTTTAGGTTCCAAGCATGCCACACATGGAACGCACCACTCCTTGGCGAGCGCCACCAACTCGGACATTGAGACTTGACCGTTGCAGTCGTCATCGAGTGCCTTACATGGAAATGTGCCTTACATGGAAATGTGTAGCTCTGGCATCCTTGAATCAAATGCCTCGATCGTGACATCCAAGGAAGCTGAGCCACGAGAAAAAGCTGCCGACATGGTCCAACTTCTGCCTCCCCGAGCATGCAGGCAGTCCTTGCTTTTCCAACGGCAAATCAAATGTAATGGCAAATACAGACCTGTGTTCTAAGGTATAGCAAGGCTCATGTTCAAGCATGCTCGCTTGAACTTGTTCAACGACCGGTAATTCTTCAGACCCTCGATGTGCTTCTCTTCCTGACCAGTTGACGCAAACGCCATCTACGGTAGCTCCACAGGACAGATCTGGTACGCTGCACGAAAGAAAGTAGGCTAAGCTCCACGCAATTATTCCCACAGGCAGCTTCGGCGCAGTCTTGCTGAGAAAGTTGTGCGCCAGTGCCTGTTCAACTGCTGTATGCGCTTCCCCAATATGAAGGTGGCGATTGTCCGGAACTGGAAATTTGACGCCTGAGCACATCCTGGTCGCTGTGCGTGGTCTCTGTGAAGCATAGCGGACACCAAATTCACGACATCCTGCACTTCAAGGCAGGCTTGAAACAAGTTTCATAGAAGGCTTTGAAGCAAGTCCTGGCCAGCATTTACCCATGCCTGGGATTCAGAAAGTCTGAAGCTGATTCAGCTCTCCCACGAAGTCTCTGAGCTCTCACTTTTGACATAGGGCTATGCTTCAAGACAAGCGCTCAATGCACGTTTTGAAGTCAAACCAGTTCGTCTGAATTCAAGCAGTGCATAGGCGGAATAGGCAGACAATGCATTCACAAATCAGTCAAGTAGCACTAGATGAAAACTGAAGCCTTGCTTTGGCGTTTTCGTCTGACAGGCCGACCTGCGGCAGTATGTTCATGCACCAAAGCCGATAAGCAAGCAGAGTGACCAGTTGCCTCAGCAAATTTGGGACGCATGAAACATTACTCATGTCATTGTGTCTCGAAGCGGCGCCAGCCTGTCCAAAGGGCAAGCGGCGTGACCTCGACTGGTTTGAACATCTACCCTCTTCGCCCTTCACAGCGCAGATTGATTCTCTAACACATTCGCATCCGCACAAGGCCTTCCCAAGCCCGCATTTACTGCCAAAACCGGGCGTCGCTTGTTTTTGTTTCTTCTTTGTTTCTTTTTTTTCCGAGGGTACCCTTTTTGGGTTGATATTAAAGGAAAACAACAGAGGAGACACCATTTTGAGGGTGCCCGTATTTTTACGACACCCATGTTCACATCAAACACCCAGTGTGTACTATGCAGTTTTGCATATCAGCATAGTCAAGCGTCATGAGCCAGTAGAGCATGACTCCGACGCTCCACATGTCGCATGCCCTCAGGCAACCAGAGAATCAATCAAGGCAACAAACATCCGGCCATACTGTTTGGATACTGTGTCCACAATCCAGCGACAGCATCGTCACGCACAAGTAAAAACGCACTTCGGGCACACTGAGAATAGCACTCTGTATAGCTTTTGGCAAACACCTGCACTGGGCGACACAGTGTCTTCTGAGCAGCGCCCAAAACATGGTTCTAAAGGCTTAAATGAGCCTTGCCCTTGTTCCGATTTAGAACTACCTTCTAAAATCGGCAACGGAGGTTTGGTCGCTGCACAACTGAGTTTGACGGAAAGCCTGCATGAACAACTGAGCAACATTCATGGAAGGCACTCAAAGCAGCTCACCCGGCCTCTGGGGCCATGTGGCTGGGAGTTCCACACCTGATGCAATAGAGTCAAAAGGCAAAAGAACAGCATGAGCAGGACGGCCTTGCCTTTGTGACAATTTCTCGCCCTTTTTGAAAGGGCAGGATAGGCCATAGTCGCCTGAGCAAGCATCCCGGAGGCATCTGAATATGCGTGTTTGAGAAAGGCTTAGAATTCAGCCTCTTTCAACTGTCACTGCGTTGTATGGATTCTCAGTATGCAGGACGAGACACTGAGCTTCACTGCCTGTCTCTCATCAAGGCCGTGAGGAAGAAGCAACAGACAGTTTGGAGCTTTGATATCTCTGTGCACAATGCCCTTACCTGAGAAGCGCTCAAGGGGGTCTTGGGTCAAGCTTGCGTATGAAAAGGCTGTGCATCTGGCACGCACAGATTTAGATGCATCCCAGCAACCGTGCAAATAGCGCACTGCTGAGACAACGTGCTTGGTGGCAAGTGCTGCCTAACGCAAACGGAATTCCGGGGCGAAGCTCTTTTCTCCTTCTTCTGTTGCTTATTGTTGTTTGTCTTGTTCTTCTGATTCCGATTCTTGTTTCTTCTTCTCTTTCGAAGGCAGTGTCAACATCCAACGTTGGCCTCACTCCCAAACATCACGCACATTAAGCCCTACATTTTATCGCAACATCGCGTGTCCTCATCCAGGCGCCAAGGTCAAGACCAAGCGAAGCAAACTGACTTGCGAGGCTTCAAGCTAAACGCATTGCCGCGTGTAAATTAACGCAGGTGTTGCTAATTGCCGGCCGCGCCTACCTTCCTTCCCTGTTCAGGTTTTGCCTGAGTTCAAATTATTCACCCTGTCCCGTTCCATAAGGGCGCTGACTAACCCCAACGTATCACACTCCTTTCCAAGTTTTCCAAATATTATTCTTCCTGATTCGCAGGACACATCCTAAGTCACGCTGATCCTCACAGGAAAACCATCGCTTCCGCCAAATCTCAAGTAAATCAATCGCCAAAAACACCGTTTACATGGGCCCAGAAACAATTGTCCGGTAGTTCTATTGCTCTCACGCTGCTGTTGGTTGCCGGTTGTCAGTTACCGTCGTCGTCGTCGTCGTCGTCGTCGTCGTCGTCGTCGCCGCCGCCGCCGCCGCCGCCGCCGCCGCGGCTGCTGCTGCTGCTGCTGCTGCTGCTGCTGTGGTAGTCGTAATGGTGGCCGTGGTAGTCGTAATGGTGGCCGTGGTTGTGGCCTTGGTCGTTGTGGTGGCGGTGTCGGTCGCGGTGGTGGCGGTGGCGGTGGCGGTGGCGGTGGCGGTGGCGCTGGCACTGGCACTGGTGCTGGTGCTGGTGCTGGTGCTGGTGCTGGTGCTGGTGCTGGTGCTGGTGCTGGTGCTGGTGCTGGTGGTTGTCGTCATTGGTATTATTCTTCTTCTTCGTCGTCGTCGTCTTCTTCTTCTACGTGTTCTTGTTCTTGTTTTTCTTTTTCTTGTTGTAGTGGTGCATTGGCTTTGGAGCAAATCTGACTGACTTACTGGACTCCTGACAGCATATTGTCATGCGTATATTCTGCCACGGCTTGCACAAGAAAACTCCAGAGCAGCGTTGGTTTTGTCCGGGTTGGTGCAGGGGTGGTCATCTTAGTTCCAGGTCGACGCCATAATTGTGGTGTCCTACACGCACCAGCGCGCAGGCACAACGCAAGTGACCACCCACCTCGCAGGCGCACACGCACGCTGACACGCGCAAGCGCACACACACACACACACACACGCACAGACACACAGACACACACACACACACACAGACACACACAGACACACACACAGACACACACAGACAAACACGCGCGCGCCTACACACACACACACACACACACACGCCCACGCCCACGCCCACGCCCATGCCCACGCCCACGCCCACGCCCACGCCCACGCCCACGCCCACGCCCACGCCCGCCCGCGCACGCACGCATGCGTGCGAGATGATATGCACCCAGGCACAGGGGCACAGAAACGACCAAACGAACAAACGCACAAACGCACAATCGCACAAACGCACAAGCGCAGCTTTAGAGGCTGATGAGGCTGTGCATTAGATTAAAAGTGGCCTGCCTCAAAATTAGCCCTCTGGAAAGTTCAAAACTCAAAAAAATAGACATCATACCTACTTGGTTGAGGTTGAATGCATGATCTGGCACAGACAACGCAGGAACCGACTGTCTCCCTTGTTTGCGAAGCTTTGTGCAACACGCGCAAGAATGCTGCAGTCCTACGCAAACATGCGGCCTCTGTCATACTCAGTGCAAGGTTCAGTGTGCTCCAAACTTGAGTGAATCAAGATCTGATGTCTTGCCGCGAGGGTCGACCTGAAAAAAACAATCTTCCAGTCAATCTTCGGTTGCTAGCCGCTGCTAGCCCTTGTATGAAGTCAGGCACTGAAATGATACCCAAAAAATGGACGCAACATGTGCACAGTTGCATCCTCTGAATACAGCCTTCTCCCTCTCTCTCTCTCTCTCTCTCTCTCTCCCTCTCTCTCTCTCTCTCTCTCCCTCTCTCTCTCTCTCTCTCTCTCTCTCTGTCCGTGTCTCAGTCTGATTTGATGTTGGCCGGTGCCTCGGGCTCCTTCAGACTCCCGTGCTTATCAACCTTAATGCGGCAATGCGGCACTGCGCCAATTCAAATGTTTCAGACATTTCGGAAGCTCCCGCAGTCTTGCAGCTTGCCAAGCTCCACGCATATGCTTCAAGTTCCCCGCCGCTGCACAACTCCAGCACCTGAAAAACTGCGCAAGGCAAAAGGCCGAAGGCCGAAGTGCCAGAGACAAACGATCAAGGCACGGAATCTGTGAATCAGATCCAGACTAGTCGGAATTCACGGGTTGCAGATTCTGATCGCACAAATCGGAAATCCGCCGACCCCTTGTCCGCAAGGGCGAGGCGCACGGGAAGGGTGGCTACACATCTCGAAGGATCAAAGCTTGGTATTCCGGCTATCCAAAATGATCTCCAGCTGTAGAAACACTTCCGATATGCTACGTGTTGCTAAATGCCATCCACGACCAGCGTAGCCTTCAAGCCATTGCCCCAGGTTAGTTGGGTCGAGATGGGTCGTAATCATCAGCTCATGCTGCTCATCATCATCATCATCATCCTCATCGTCATCGTCCTTACTTACATTATCATCATGGTGCTCGTCATCATCATCATTATCGTCATCGTCCTTATCTCTTGTTGATACACTTTTCGAGTTTCCCGCTAGATCCGGTTTGAGATGCAGAAGATGCGTAGCATTGGTAATGCAGAGGATGCTACGATGATAGTTATCATCACCGTCATCATCCTTATCACCATCCTCATGGTCATCATCATCACCCTTATCATCATCATCATCATGACAGTCCTCATCCTTATCATCACCCTCATCATCATCATGATGGTCAGTCATCATCACCCTTCATCATCATGATGGTTGTCATCATCTCTTTCTTTTCTACATTTCAATTGTGGCGTTAGGCACCATTGGTAATGCAGACGATGCTACGATGATAGTTATCATGACAGTCCTCATCCTTATCATCATTATCCTCACGATCATCATCATCTCTTATGCATTGGTAATGCAGAGGATGCTGCGATGATAGTTATCATCATCGTCGTCATCCTTATCATCCTCATGGTCATCATCATCACCCTGATCATCATCATAGTAGTCATTATCACCAGTGAGTGGCGGTGAAGGCGATGGGAAGAAGAAGAAGGAAATTGACAAGAAAAGGAAGTGAGACAAAGGCGCAGGACTTTTCATACTGATGCAATGGGCCAACACGGAAGCAGTCACCCGAAGGCTTTGGTGACTGCATCGCTTTTTCAGCCGCCTGAAGACAGTGGCATGGAGGGCATGGTGTAAGCCCGGTGGTACTAATTTGGGTTGTGTATCAACCAAAGAGTGCACGTTTTTGCGCTATCTGGTCATCGCAGTTTGAGCCGGTAGCCAGTAGTGCTATTGAAGCTCGGGGTGAAACTGTAGGGAGAAGGCATCTCTTCTCAGGCGGGGTGTTACAGTTTTCACGCCCAGACATAGCCATATGTATACATGTGGTAAGTGCTCTAGGCTGTGCTGTGAAAATAGAGCGCGAGCTTTCGGATCTCTCGGGCATTCGTTTCAAGATCCACAGGGGCCGGCGGCACAGGGCGGCAGCCCTTAAATATGATACAGTCTTGTTCCGAGAAGGATGCTGTTCAAACGACCGCCACGCACACCGCGCGACAATGTCTCAAACTAAGGAGTCTGCTAAGGAAAGCGTATCTGAATCTTCAAATATTTCGAAAAGAGTGACCACATTCGGGTGATCCAACCTTGCAGCGCACTTGCTTTGGAATGCTGTCTGTCCATCGGTCATGCAATCCTCAACTGTCTGAAATCGGCCGAATGAGACAAGCAGTGTTCTCGATCCGCATTGGTCAAGCGCTGCTGGGCGGCATCTTCATGACTTCGATCCTTACATGCAGGCACCAAAAAAAGGGCGAAGGGAGAATGCGACACGTCTTTGTTACTCCGGCCGTCCCTTGCTGATTTGGTCAAGCTTCTCTGCCTTCAGCAAGCCAGGGTTGTTCTTGTCCTGAGCCAAGGTAGCGTTCTCTGTCTCGCAGCTTCAACGGGAAATTGCCGCCAAGATGCAGACTTGGAAATGATTTTCACGGCTCGCTTTGCACCGGTGACTCTGACTGTGGCCCGACGGACTTCCTGATGTTCGCACAACAGCCCTCTCTCCAGTGTGATGCAGGGGCTCTGACTGCAAATCCACCCTTGCCCAGCGCCGTAGATTCCAACTCGTAGTTGTCCTGTAAGTTGCCTGCAACTTTGAAGCAACGAATTGCAGTAGTACTGCAATCAAATGGCGTTCTGATGCTTGGACCATCCTTGATGTGTTACTCCATGCCTGTTTCCTGGTTAATAGTAGTTGAGGTGTCTGCATTGATCAACTGCTTCTTTTATGACAAGAAAATGTCATGTTCATCTCCAACGCATTCTCTGCCTCTGTTGTCCGGAACGACGAGGAGAGCTGCCGAAGGTACAAAACCCATCCTTGTCGAAGCAGCACCAAGAAATAGCATTCCGGGTGAAGCCCTGTTTGACCCTTCACCTGGGTGCAGATGAGTGTCGTATCAGTCATCTTCAATTTCTTGAAATGCCTGCGGCCCTTGCGTCTGCCTAGGATGGTGCCGCTCCGGTGACTTGCATGTCGAATCAAAGCGAAAACAGCTCCCGCGAATCATGCTGAGAGTCTAATGGTGTCCGCAGACACTCCAGATTTGGGACTGGTTTCGGAGCCAGCACCTCATGATCAGCCAGCAATGTGACTGGCGAGTGCACTACAAGTGAGCGCCGCTTCGAAAGAGACCGAGAGCCGAGTGCCGCGCGCCGTGCGCGTGCACGTGCGCGCGTGCGTGCAAGCGTGCGTGCAAGCGTGTGTGCGTTCTCTGTGTCTTATCTATCTATCATCTATCTATCGTCTATCTATCTGTCTATCAACACCTGTTCCTTTCTCTATCTCACGATCTATCATCCATTTTTCTATCTGCCTCTCTGCTCATCTATCTCCCTTTCTATCTACCCATTTCTCTATCTATCTGTCTATCCATCTTCTATCTACCTCCCTTTTGCTCTCTATCTCTCTATTTCTCTGACTGTCTATCTATCCGTCTCTCCTATCATTTGTCTCTATCCTATATCTCTCTATCTATCTCCCTACCTGGCTGTTTTCTCGTCTGTCTACCTTCATCTATACGCGATCTTGCGATGCCAGGCACAGCGCTTCCGCAAGGTTAGGTGCACATTTCAGCGCGTATTTCGCGGCAGGCGCAGTGCTTTTGCAGGGTCATCCGTAGATTCTGTCGCAGGCGCGACGCTTTTCAGGGTCACGCGCAGATGTCGTGGCAGGCGCAGCGCTCTCGCAAGGTCAAGCGCAGACTTCGCGGCAGGCGCAGCTCAGGTAGTGGCAGACGCAGCGCTTCGCAAGGTCAGGTGAAGATGTCGCGCCACGCAATCTGCAGCTCACCTTGCAAAAGTGCGGCGCCTGCCACGCGATTGCAACCTTGCGAAACCTTCGCGTTGCCGAGAAAATGGGCCGAAGCCGCGCCGCACAGAGACCGTGCCAGACAGGCATCGAGACGTGACATCGACACCGGACCCACCATAACGCTTCTATTCCCCCCACCACATGCCCACACACGCTTTCTCGCACGCATTCACTCTTTCTTCATCTTAGCTGCGCGAAAGATATCTGCATACGCTGTCTTTTCGCGTTGGCCATCTGGTCATCTGTAAGCTATCTACAAGAGCTATCTTTTTGCATGCGCTGTCTGATCTTCTGAAGCTATCTATCTGCACAAGCTACCTTTCAACCAGTTTCTACGCTACGGAAGCGTCTTCTAAACTTCCTTTGGCAATGTATGATGTAGGTTCGCATGTGCGTCTGAGTATGCATCTGTGTGTGTGTGCTAGAGCGTGCTCCTGCTCTCCCTTTTTCAAGGCAGACCAGCTGCGTCTGCACGTGCGCAAGCACGCCTCCCTCTGCACCTGCGCCTGCGCACATGCGCGCACGTGCGTGCGTGCATGCTTGCTTGCATGCGTGCATGCGGGCAAACGTGTTTGTGCGGTTGCGCTTGTGTGTTTGTGCGTTGGGGCGTTCGCACGATTGTGTGTTTGTGCTTGTCTGTGTGTGTGCGTGTGCGTGTCTGTGTCGGTGTGTGGTGTGTGTACGTCTGTGTGGTGTTTCTGCGGGCGGGTGGGCGAACGGCAAACGGACGGGAAGTGTGTTTGTCCGTATTGCGCATGTGTCTGTGTGTTGGTGCGCGTCTGTCTGTGTGGCTGTGTGCATGTGCGTGTGTGTGTCTGTGCGTCCCTCTGTGTTCGCAAGTTTGCATGTTTGCAGGTTTGGGTGTTTGCCGGCCTTTTTTCTGCTCACGTACTTGCGCGCTCATGCGCTTGTTTGCCTTCATGCTTGCCGGTTGCGGGTTTAGGGGGCTTGCGGGTGCGCGGGCGTGCTTGCATGTCAGGGTTGTATGTTATTGTGCCTGTGAAATGTTCCAGGCAAACTTGCAGAAGCAGGCACACAAGAGACATGACCATGTGGAGCTTTGCAAGGATCAGCCTTTCGGGAGACGTTGCAGGCCGTCAAGGCCACTATGGAAAGCCTTCTCGCACAACCGTTCGTTGTATTGCGTGTGTGCGTGCTTGTGTTGTGCGTGTGCGTGTCTGTTTCCTCAAAGACTAGAATTTCAGACTTGCACGGGATTGGAAAGCTGCACACATGCAGCACACTCTCAGGTACGGGCTTGAATTGCAGGCGCTTGTATCACCATAGTTGCTTGCGCTGTCGCCGTCGCCGTCCACAAGGTCAGCAAGATCACCAACATCGCTGCAGCTTACCTGGCTCGCCTGGTAAGGAAACAATCAAAACCAGGCCGCACATGGCATACAAACCAGAAGAACCGCCAAGTCATACCTCGTCGTCATCCTTCGCTTGCTTCACTCCGTTGTCTTCACCATCGCTTGCATCATTGTTTGCGATGGCCTCTGGTCAAAAAGACCAAAGTGCTGCAACACTGCAAAGTTTGCAGCCTTGCCTGCTGGGCAGATGGCGAGAGTCCCTCAGGGATCACTAAAGGCAGTCAACCCTGCCATGAACAAGCGCGACGTCGAAATGAGTTTCACTGCGTCTACATATGTACATATGGCGCAGCGTCCCTGAAACCCCGCCCTCATGGTCATAGATCATACAGGTGCCCCCCTCCCCTGTGGTGCTGTGATCCTGCGGTTGGATTGTGGGCAGGATTGGTTTAGGATGGGTCTGGGGTTGATAGGGTTGGTTTAGGTTTGGTTCAGGGTTATTTTAGGGTTGGCTTCGGGTTGGTTTGTGGTGTTACGGGTGGTTTAGAATTGGATTCGGGCTGGCTTTAGGATTGTTCAACACCCCCCCCCCCCCTGTGGTCCCGTGGTTGGGTTGTGGTGTCCAGTTGGTTTAGGGTTGGTTTAGGGTTGGTTTAGGGTTGGTTTAGGGTTGGTTGAGGGTAGGGTTGGTTGAGGGTTGGACTGCTCGGCGGCGGGAGTGGCAGGCTGCTTGATGGTTTGGGCGGCAGGACACCGGGAGGGGCCCCTGGGACAAACATACCATCCGGGGTGGAGGCAGGGTACCATGTGTATGTCTATATTTACGGTAGCCAGCCGCCAACCTACGACATCCATGCATACTTGCATCTCACTACATCACACACATCACATCATATCACGTCGAATCAGAGTCAGATCAAGCCGCACCACAACACATCACATTGCCAGACAGTGCAATAGATCTTTACTGCATGCGTTACATACATCACATTAGCTTACATTGCAATACGTTACATTACATTACCTCCAAACCTTACATTCCAATGCCATACAAGTGTTGCATAGTTACATTACACTGTGTTGTATTGCACTACAATACACTACATCATTACGTTGCGCTAGAACAACTCAATTCATTGCATACAGTACATGCGTGCACGAAATACATAACATCATGCCATGGCTATGCAAAACATAGTACATGTATATACGTTGACGTTACATTACATTACAGTATACTACATCACATTTATTTGCATTGTGTTGCATTGCACTACAGTACATTCCATGCATGAATCGTACATTACATACATTAGCTTCGAGACATACATCATGAATAAATGAACGCCGTACAACATTACATTCATACAACACATACGTACATATACATACGTACATACATGTGCACATCCGCACATACGTGTATACGTACATTTGTACATTGGTACACACGTACACACACATGTTCTCCTACAAACGTACGTACGCGTAGGTAAATAATACATCATACATACTTTGCAAACACAACATACATAACATGCATATCAAATAGAAAGTACATGCAATACAAAACAATACATACATAATTTGCATTACATTGCATGAAATTAGCTTACTTTACAACACATTGCAATATGTGTTCAATGCATACATTAAATACACTGCATACACACCGTGCATACAATGTCATACTATGTATAGACTGTACGAAATTTTACCATATTACCATACATACATTACACAAGAGCAGAATATACAGTACATAATATATTACATGTCACTACGTTACGCCAATCAAATGTAGTGAAGCGTGATGTGATGTTCTGTACCAATGCAGTAGTGTAATGGTGCACTGCTGTATCAATGTAGTATTGCACTATTGTATTCATGTGTTGCATGCCTTGCATGTACTGTACGTGTTGCATGTATTGTATGTATTCTATGTATTGTATGCACAGTTGTATGTATGCTATGTGTTGTATGCACAGTTGTGTTGAGTTCATTGTATGTATTGTATTTCTTGCATGTGTTGCAACGTGTGTACTGCGTGCATTGTATGTATTGTACGTGTTGCATGTGCTGTATGTCTTTATGTATTTTATGTATTGTATATATTGTTGGTATTGTATGTACCGTGTGTAATTGATGTATGTAAGTAAGCAAGAAAGTACGTGACTAAGCAAGTAACGTAATCATATATGTATGCATGCATGTATGCATGTAGGTATGCATGTATGCATGCATGCATGTATGCATTTATGTGTGTATGCTGTGTGCACGCAATGTAAAGTAATGCCATGTGCATCGTGTGACGTGATGTGTGTCTGTCATATAAGTATGCGCGCAATGTAATGCAATGCAATGCAAGCAATCCACTGCAATACGATGTAATGTAATTTAATGCAATGTAGTGTCATTTTGGTACTGTGATGTGTTGGGATGTGATGTGATGTGATGTAGTGTAATGTACTGTCATACAATGTACCCCTGTATATCATGCACGTATGTACGTAGTGTCATGTA
>CAUJNA010000836.1:22500-30000 GCA_963377175.1 Effrenium voratum
CCATGCCAGGTTGTGCAAGCTCTGGCTGTTGCAGCGACGCCGCACGTGAAGCTGTCAACCAATAAAACTATGCCACAAGGGGCACGCAGGAGCCCTAGCCCCCCCGCGCTACAGACAGCTAGGATTAGGCGGGGAAGTGGCGGGAAATTAGTATTCTCCTCTTGGCACAAGACAAGAGTGCAAGCTGTCGTTTCGCACAGAAAAATCATAAAGCGAGTATGTGCTGGCGTATTGTATAGCTGAACCAATCAAATCCACAACCCTCTCAAACGAAGCATGCTGTTCTGATACATGCGCCGGTTCCTCAGAGGATATATACACAACACAACAGCCGAACTACTCGATCAACAAAGAAGCAAGACCAAAGAGGCAATCACCGAAAGCACAGTGATCGGAGGCCTGATTGCTTGGCACCTGTCCCTGCAACGGGCCTAGGAAAGCTGTGGCACGCAAATATCCAGAAAGACAGAAGTTGCCCAAATATGCAGGGTGTGTGCTCTTGCCCTCTCTTCGCTGTGGCATGTGTAATTTGAGGCATGAACCTGAAAGTCGACCTCGATGAACTTGAGCCATGCAGCCAGAACCCAATGGTTCGGGTTCCTTCGCTCGATCTGTGCGGCGTTATTGGACTAGGTGCTCAAGAACCTCGCTGTTGATTCTCTTCTGAGGATGGAGCCAGTTGTAGTGAGCTCTCCCAAGTTGGGCCGAACGTGTCTGTCAGAATCCTGAGAGCTGGTGACAGGCGAAATCTGAACCTATTCTACTCACAACGCTGCGTTAGTCCTTTTGGTCTGACGAAAATTGTGCGGTTTCACGCTGGCCTCACCATGCATGCTTGCAAAATGTGCGACTGTGGACATGTGGCCTGCAATGGGGAGAGGTGGTCACAGACCTGAGCATCAACTAATCAGTGCATTGTGCATTGCGTGCCTAGACTCATACATGAAACGAAGTACGGACCCTCGTACTCGAGTCGTGTGAGGTTTGAAACATAGCTCAATTGCTCCTCAACAGATTCGTGGTGCGAGTCAAGCAGCGCTTCGAGGCAAAAGGTCTGGTCTTGTTGACGCCCACTGTGCGAATTTGATGGCGATGGGCCCTTCTGCCTCATGAGACTTTTTGGAACAAGCTTTCTGCAGCAACGTCATAAAACACCTGCGGCCTGCCTGCAAAGCTGCGAGGATCAGGCGCCACAGCAAGCTGGCACAATATTCTCCCAAAGATCCAAACATGAACGCATATGTGCTGGAACTTCTAAGTTTGTTTGCACAAGACCTTAGACCGACAAATCTTCGAGGTGCTCGCTTTCTGGACTTGCATTTCCGCGGCCTTCATCTTCGGGACTTGAGCTAGTTCCAACAAACAATAATGCCCTGGGCATGAGGCAAATGATCAAGCAGGGTTTGCCTGTTTTTCTTCACCACTAACAGCTCTGCCATCAGTTCCAATCAAGCATGTGGACCAACCGGGGGCCTTTCCCCACCATGTGCCCAGAACAGCCAGCACGCCGGCCTCGGAAGCAAAGCAAAGAGCTGAGACGCTCCAAGCCAAATCTGGGAGCGTTGCGCCACAGCGATCAGGGGCAATGCTCGCAAGGCCAACTCCAAGCATCGTGCCCAGACCTGCAACACTGATCGTGAAGCCCAACTCCGAATCGAGGGCTGCGTGCCCGAAAGCAATGCCACAACTTCCATCGCTTCGATCTCCGTGGCCTCGGGATGCATTGCAGCCTACTGTCAGAACTTGTTCTCCGCTCGAGAGGCCATGACCCAGCATAGTTTACGCGCACCGGTGGTTGGCTTGCCTTCGCCTTGCAGGCATCAGGGCACAGGCTTTGGTCAGGCATGGCTCCACAAATCAGCCTCCACTTCGCAGCGCACTGAATCCTGCAGTTGAAGCTTCACTTCCAACGCATCGGGTCATGCTTACTGAGCGAGCCGGGTCTGTGCCAAGAGCAGGTGTCAATGCAAACGGCATACACATGCTAAGTAACACCAGATGATATGGCCCTTGTACAAGTTGCAACAGCAGGTCTGATTGGCTAGGGCGAAGTCCCAAACCGCAAGTAGAAACATGGGGAGCGGCAGGAGCGCCAAGCCATGCGCAGCCATGAGGCGAGAAGGCTCCGAAGGAGGTATGTTCTCAGCGTTTGGCGGCCCGTAAACGTTGAGCCACACTGCCACAGGCAATGGGTGTCATGCACATCACGTTGCGCCGCACGCAGCTCACACGTGACCAAAGCACTTCCTCAGGTCTGATTCGGCAGCTTTCCGCGAGCTGAGCAGGAGCTCTGGTTTCGGTCCGAGTGCTTGCGAGAACCAGAACGCTGCCACATTTGCATCTGAAAGTGTTTCCGCAGACGGATGTGCGCCAGCCACGGCAGCCTGTGGCTGGGGTCCACAAGAGCGGCGGTCTGGGCGTCGACGAACATGGTGGGCTTCGGTGCGTGTTGCATTGGCGCTCGGTCTTCGACGGTCCTTTTGCGAGCTTCAAGCGGCGCCGCCGAAAACGGTCTGCAGGAAGGCGTCGTGGAGCCATGCAGGACTGCCCCCCAAAGCTCGCCACCTTCCTTCTTGACCATGATCTCTAGCCCAGCGCGGCGGTCAGCATTGGCTTGAGCACGCTGTCCTTCCAGGAGGGTCGCTGAGGCTCGAGCTTGGATTACACACACGGGGTTGCTTGCCGTAGCCTGCTAACAGAATGTTTGGCAGCGCCGGTGAAGCAGGCCTCACAGTTCAGCTTCTCAGAACGTGCCGTTGGAAGCGCTTGCGGACGAGGCTCAAGAGTTCGCGGCTCGGCCCAGCCTGGGCCTGGGTTTCTGCTACGAAGGGGCGCCCCACCGGGCTGCGTGTGCCACCGCGCTGCGTGCGCCGGGCGTAGTAGCCACGAACCCTATAATTGGCTGAGGCGCTGGACGCTCGTTGGTGTGGAGGCTCTTGAGGCTCAACGTTGCTTGTTGCAGAGGAGTTTGGTTAACGCATCGCAGCAGTTTCTTTTTGGGGAGTTGAGTTCTCTCCAACGCAGAGGTTGCGGTTGACTTGTTGCAGATTTCAGAAGGTCGCCAAGCAACGGCTTGACACTGTGAGGCCACGTGCGTGGCCACAACTGCAGCGAAGTTCGCCGCCTGGCGCCCGTCGCGGATTGGGCATGTCGGGCTGCAGCTCGTAGCGTCAGAGCACTCTCATAGTCTCCAGGTCGAAGATGTCCAGGATTGAGGACGTCATTGGTGAGCTCGCCAGGCGGCCGCGGTTGCTTCACGAAGCGCCAAGTAGCTTCAACAGCTCGACAACGCTGACGTCATTGCCATGGCCCTTTCGACAAGCATAGCGCTGGACCAAGCGACTCGCCTGCTCAGGTTGATGCGCCGCAAACAGCACGCTTGGCCGGGCGCGACGAAGGAGATATGGTCGTAGGTGAGGCTGAGGACAAACACGGACAGTTGCTTTTCCAATGTTCAGGAACGCCAGGGCTTGCGCGAAGGCAAATCAGCGCTTCCCTGACCACCATCTTGAATCCTCGCCGTTCAGGCTCGCTGCGGCGCTCCCATCATCTTGCCACGCACCTTGACCATCTTGCCCGCAGCGTTGGCAGCGCTGGTCGTAGTCAGCCTCGTCTTGTCCTGCGTGATGAGGCGCTGTTGATCCCGGCTCAAAGCTGACACACAGAAGAGTCAGCGCTCTAGCTGGTCGAGGAGCACGAACAGGCCGTCGGACTCGGATCTGGCCATCTTCGGGATGAGGCTATCCCAAGAGTCCTGCGAATGTTTCGGGCATCTGCGCTAGGAGTGGCGCGGCGGCTCTACCAATTTGCTTAGCTAGGGCCAGGCTGACAAAGTCTCAACCTGCCATATTTCACGCGGCAAGCAAGCAGCGGCGCGCAACTCACAGCAGGAATATTCGCCTCGGCCCTCAGGGCGGGATGATCCAACTGAAACTGGTCTGTCCGAGACCCCCCCCCAGCTGCTTCCAGACATCACCCCGAAAAACCGGCCAACTTCCCGTCCAAATGCCCTCTACAAAACGGTCCAACTCCGGCCAAACAGAAACCGGTCACAATCCCCTTAAAAACCCGTCAAGCTCCCCTCCAAACCAATCAAACCCCCCTCAAAAAGCCGTAGAAACCCATCAAACTCCCTCTAGAAACCTGTCAAGTCCCCTCTAAAAACATGTCCAACTCCGGTCAAATCCCCCCAGAAACCGGCTCAAGCTCACTGCCATTCTGTAGCTCTCTGCGGCTCTTGTTCTGGCCCTTGAAGCCACGTGGAGACACAGAGGCACGCACCCACCCTCTACCTTGGAAACCAGCTCACGCATTTTGGAGCCGACTCACTCCGTCCAATAAACGCAAGACTTCAAAGCAAAATGAAGCACAGTGCATACCTCAAAGCCAGCCAAGAGCGGACTGGCAGAGGCGGGCAACGCGAAGCGTTTACAATTACAGCTCGGGGATCATCGAAGCAAACCAACCTGCCAAGCGCATCCGAACAAGCCGTTTGAGGGCATGCAAGGCTCTCAAGGCATTGGTATACCATGAGGCTTGCTCCAACAATAATGTCCTGCAAAGATCTGGCACAGAGCACCTTGGAGATTTCAAACCCCAAATGATTCAAATGCTCAATCTCTCTCTCTTTCTCTCTCGCTTGCTCACTCTCTCTCTCTCTCTCTCTCTCCCTCTCTCGGCAGAGTCTCTAGAGGCCCGAACGCCTGTGCAGACGGTGCCAGTGCCCACGGCCACCAGCTTCAATCGAGCCCTGGGAGTCACTTTCTTCCGATTCTTCGGATTCTTCCGATTCTTGAATTTCCCATGTCACAATGTGACACAATGTGTCACAATGCAGCGGCAGAAACAGGCTCCTGTGTTGAAGACTGTGGAGAAATGCCGAGCGCACGCCATAGCGTAGGCAGGAGTACATGTGCGTTAAAGCAGTTGCTTTGGGAGGGAAAAAGTAGGAACAAAGGCTCTCCTGCCCAAATTTGCCAAACTAAGTCAATCTTGCTTGGTGCCTTTGCTAGGTGCAGTGCCTGACTACAAACAGTTTACCTGGTGGATGGTTTGCCTGCGGCACTTGTGTAGACTTCCTGAATTCCACCTGTTCATCCATTTCCGCTACCAAAAAATAGTGATGCTGTGTATGCGGGCCCTCGCGCTTGACAGTTATGCCACGGTCATTGCAGAGTGCGAAAGCCACCTTGCATAAAGCATGCAAATGACTGAAATAACCGCTATGTTGACTCTTGCTAAACACTGCCGTTGGCCTTCGATTGCAAATAAAACACGTGTAGTCATTCCTACCAGAACTGGCCAGTCAGACAGCTTGCTCAGGATCAGCAGCGCTGTTTGTCTATGTGAAATGTCAAGAATTGAGTCAAGAACAAAAGAGCTCCAACGCTAAACTCGCAGAAAAGCGGCAATGACGTGCTGTAGACTCTGATGATGTTTGCTTGCCTGAGTTGCCTTGGGTTTTGGGGTTAAAGTTGTGTTCGTAGCAAACAACGAAACTGGTGCAACTACACAGCTCACAAGTCTACGGGGGTTTATTGACTTAAGTCTCGACAAATGGATGTGACGCCAAAAGGGGCAAATGGGCAAAGCTTGCACTAGCACGCTTTTCATAAAAGCTCCGAGAGTTGCTGAAACATGAAGGAAGTTGGTCCACCGAGATGCTAGAACCTCGCCGATCCGCAAAGTGGTCCTCGATTGTCTCACCCTGGCCAAGCCAAGCAAAGCCAGGGGTCTGTGGAGCTTGACCACAAGTGTCCTCGCTCGCATTTGCACGATCACAAGTACAGACTCAGGATTGGGCAGTGCAAGCAAACAAGTCTCAAGTCTGCCTGTCACGCAAGTCCTGCCAATCAGTTCGCAAGGCACCAGTGTGTCCATGGAATCTCCAGTCGGACGCTTCTCCTCAGGCATTGATTTCAGGATGCCTCTTTTTGGGCATCATTTAGGCAGTTCCAGCAAGCCTTTGCATATGCCAAACCTGTTGAGCAACTCCCAAAAGAATGGACAATTGATCACTCGTGAAGCCACATAATTGTGCTTCCCTCTCCTGTATCAGGGTCTGGGCGCATTGCGTCAACCTTGCAGCACTGCAGAGATGCATGAGGCCTACTTAATTCAATACCGTGGCAGCTCAGGAATGGGCTGACAGGTCCATTGCAAGAAACTGTGGTGAGCGCAGTACTGAAGTCAAGGGGCTATCACCTGAGCCCGATTCCAACAGCCAAAAGGGAAAAGAAAATAAAGCACGTGGACGGACTGGCAAGGACTATCAAACAGCTCACCTGGCTCCAAGCGCCACTTCTCGAGCACTGCATCCTGGCCACAAAACCCTCCCTAAAGCAGGCACGGTGTGCCGGGTGTGCTGTCCACAAGAGAAGAAGCGTGGAATGCTCTCTCAATCCCTTGCCTGCGTTGCCTGTGGAGGAGTCTCCATCTTGGGAAACGGCTTCGCAAGGTCCCGGCTCAGCTCGTTGCACAGAGCTTCCAGGCGTGCGTCCACGTGCTCCAAGGGTTGGACGTAATCCAAGACCAGGTGCACCAACTCAATCTGCCTTCTGTGCACTAAATTCCTGGACCATTGAACAATGCTTGCACCCAAACCTGCCAGGGACTGAGCAAGCGCTCGCACTTGCAAGCCCAAGACCCCGCAATGACAGCGAGAGCCATCCGAATTGATTTGCTTGGAAGCCTTGGAAGCCTGGGCTTGCTGGGCTTGCTGAACCTGCACCACCTGTGCCTGCTCTGATGGCTGCGCTTTTGGCTTCCAGGACTTCTCCAGACTGCTGAGTGCGTCACTGATGCTGAGCTGATTCATCTCAATGCCGCTTAACAAACTCTCCAACAGTTCTGGGTTGTCGCGTCTTGAGGGCTCCCTCGAGGGCTCCATCTGCTCCGGCTGAAACTTCGGACGTTCAGGCATTGCAAGGTGCGCCGGCGGAGGCGGCAGGAAGTGAAGAAATTCAGGCCCTTCCTGCGTAGCGTGGCTCTGGTCAGGCCGAGGTGTGTGAGGCGGAGGTTTCTGATCTATCTTGAGGAACTCCAGTCCCGGCTCACTTGCAGACCTTCCAGAGAGCATCGCCAGGCTGCTGTCTAGCTCGCTCAAATGTTGCACCAACAGTCCGCTGAGATCATCGACGTCGGAAGTTGACACTCCATGAGAGGCGGCGCTCCACTGAGCCATACTGGATGTAAGAATATGTGAGCATATGTGAGCATATGTGAGCATATGTGAGCATTTGTGAGCAGCATATGTGAGCATATGTGAGCATATGTGAGCATGTGTGAGCATGTGTGAGCATGTGTGAGCATGTGTGAGCATGTGTGAGCATGTGTGAGCATCTCAGCCAACTACGTGGAACCCGTGCACGTAAGCGTGATTGCTCTTCCTAAACCACTGTTTGGTGGAACATGTCCTCTTGGGCTGCAAGTCTGGCATGACTTGCAATACTCACAAGTCGGTCCATCAAGCAGTTTGTTTGGTGATGATGGCTCTTGCCT
>CAUJNA010000836.1:37500-40930 GCA_963377175.1 Effrenium voratum
ACATGGCAAAAAGAGGTGCGCGCCTGGTCAATGAATGCCAGAAACAGAACGCCTGAGGTCTATCAAGCATTCAGCAATACCCCCGCAGTGAGCAGGTGCTACTGAGATGCGTCGGCCCTCTTACGGCAGCGCAAGCACGGCTGCGCACGGCTATCGTCGCGTCACCAACTTGTGGCAGCAAGAAAGTTGACGTTGCTTAGAAGCGCCATTGGCGCTCCTTCTCTGGGCAGGACGAGGGCGCTGTCCGAAGTGCCTAAGTGGCAGCAGCCTTAGGGCGCCAGCGGGTGCAAGACCAAGCGCCAAAGTCACGCTTGTCAAAGACCTCCGTGCTGAAGAATAGCGACTACCAGCTGGCGCCCTTGCGATGATTGCTCCCCGCCAGATACCGCACAGGGAGATCTTCAAGCGTCGGCGGCCAAAGGGGCTGATGCGACTGGCAGTGAAGGTCATCAGTCACAAAGATCATGCAGTCTACGGCAAATGCCCTGCTACTAGGACACGAGCGAGTGAGCGTGTCTGGCCACCTTAAGCTGGCGCCCCTCTGTTGTGGATCGATCCACGGACGGCACAATGGTATTACAACATCGACCTTGCCAAACTTACACAAAAGCTACGCGTGTGGGGCATCCCCTGTAATGGGCTGTTGGTTTGGCTGTCAGTCTTCGCCTGATGGCTTCGTGCTCCTAGGTGTTGCTGCAGTCGCTTGTGTTGCGTTGTCGCGCAAATGAAAACCTTCCACGAAAGGACCCAATTCACGGACAAGCATCAGGATGGATGTCAGCAAAGGCTTCGGCTGATTGAGCCCTTCAAAAAGAAGTCCACAAGCAGAAGTATCTGAAACATCGGTGGAAACAAGCAAACGCCGCAAGTGAGCGACCTCAAAAGATCCAAGCTTTGGACTTGTCCCAGGTGCCGAAGTTCTTGTGATGCAAATTCCTCTCCCAAGCAAGCAATGAGTCAGACGTTTTGACTCCTACCCTCGGCTGCGACATGCAATTCTACATGTTTCAAACATGTTTCAGGCGCAAAACATTGGCACGGCTTGCCAATCTGTTGGTCCCGATGTTGGCGTCGAACAAATCTGCGTGCCCTCGGCCACGGCTGCTCTGAAACACTGAGCTGAGCCAAATGCAAAACAAGTGCAAAGAGAAAATCATCAAGGAACAAGCAAGCTAACAAGCAATCAGCAAACACAACTAATGAGTCAATCCAAACAACCAACCAACCAACCAACCAAACATACAAACATACATACAAACAAACAAGCAAACAAACAAACAAATAAACAAACAAACAAACAAACAAACAAACAAACAAACAAACAAACAAACAAACAGCGCGAGCGAACAAACCAATAAACAAATAAACAAAAAAGAGCTAACGAACCAAGAAACACACAACAAACAAACGAACGAACCAAGCAAAACCAAACAAAACAAACGGATGGACAAACAACCAAGTGGCCAACCACCCAAACAAACAAAAAGAATTGAATAGAACGCGAAGACCCTTTGGCAGCTCCAGCTCCACAATCGCAACTTTTTCAGCACAAGCGCAGTATACGAGGTACACTGTGGCAGCTCTAGTTCGAAAATCCCAATTGGCTAGTTCCCTCGCAACAGTTTCAACTTTGGAGACGGCTGTCGTGGTTTGTCTTGCGCTATCATGCTTTTATCGTCGAACACGCAGCTGATGCTGGGCACTTCAGAGAGGGTGGCTCTTCATGATCGGCGACCAGCACAAGCGAGCTGAAATGAACAACAAAAGCCCAGTTTCCGACGACACAAGTGACCCCTGACCCACACGCGTCCCCTGTCCGAGCTCTCAACCGACAGCCAGGCGAAATCCTGTCACCTGAGAGCGTGAAACCACTGAGGCACCAGCAGAAAAGCATTTTGGCAAGTGCGCGTAGCGATTTAACACACCTTGCCTTCATCCACGCTGTTTCTGTTTGCTGTCTCTTGCGCTGTGTGTTTGCGTGTCGTGAATAACAAATTGTGTTGCTACACATTGACTGCATTTTGCGAAATGCACTGCTCGTGGCAAGGCATGCCAGCCTTCTCTCCAGCTTTTCGAGGTCTGCCTTCCTGACAGCTTCACGTGTCAAGGACTCTGTCGGCTTGCAACTGTCCTGCCGTAAGCCATTTGCAGTTGCCCGCTGCCTGAACACTGCAATGATACATGCACAGCAATCAGCATCACAAACCCCCTCCTGGTCAATTGTTGCTTGCCTTTGAACCTCATGCTGCGTGACAACCGCCGCGTCCAGCCAACAACGCAGCACTGCGCAGCCCTCCAAGCTGTCAGCGTTTCTCTTGCAGACGCTGGTCTGGGTGTCTCTGTCCTGGTGACGCCACTTGCTGCTTTGCGGCCCTTGTCAACCCACACACGTGCACACAGAAACACACCCACACACACACTGTGTTTGCTCCCCCGAAGAGAGCAAGATAACTTCTCATGTTCTGTCATGTTTTCTCTCAAGTCTGCCTTCTTGGGCAAACAAAAATCAAATCGAATTCGGCAGTTCTTCATGTCAGCACGGGCCCTGGAGACATCTGAAGCACACTCCAGCCCCCTGTGAGAAAATTTAGCGCTCGTGGTCCAGCACGGTGCGCGCGCACACACACACGCGCGCGCGATAGCATCTTTCTCGAGAAGTCAGAATGTGAGCTGTGGCTGCTGTCTTCTGCTTTGAAAAAAAAATGCGCACGGCTCCTCGGACTTGTTGCCGTCAGCGGCCTCCTGCCCAAATTGAGTCAAAGCATGTTGCAAATACTGCACGTCAATTAAAGTCGTTCATTGAGAGGGGGATTGGGAATATCATCCCTTGACAACTTTCCTGGGTGCACCATTCGCGCGAAGATTGCCAACTGGGTCTTCTTTGGCCTTGCGAGGCACCAAATTCACTGAAGACTTCTGCACTCCAGGGCCTTCTGCTTAGCAGCATCA
The DNA here is from genome assembly GCA_963377175.1 of Effrenium voratum. NCBI lineage: Eukaryota > Dinophyceae > Suessiales > Symbiodiniaceae > Effrenium > Effrenium voratum. The sequence continues at coordinate 40,450 of CAUJNA010000836.1, forward strand.
ATCCGCGCGAAGATATCGTCCCATGAAATCGCCTCACACAGCAAGACCAAACCATGACATGGCTCATTCTTGTGCATATGAAGGGCATCGTCTGCCACTTCTGCCGATGCGACTGGTACTGCCCACATAAAAGCGTGCCCAGTCAAGGCTACTTGTGCGAAAACAGCTACAGAACCGAATGATGTTTCAAACTCGAATTAGTTGTCTGGGGCTGAGTACACACACAAGCTGAAAAACAAACAAACTGAAACAGACTTCATGGAGCTGCTACTACGGACTGACCTGCGAGCCAGCTCTCGTTACTGCATTGATACTGCCAAGAGCACATATTCAATATGCTCGGCCCAGCAGGGAGCAAGCATGTTGCTTGTTTTGCATCGGGCTGACAAGCTCTCCGCGGCAATGCAAAGCAAGAGGAGACAGGGAGTACCTCAGCCAGGCTAAAGCCCGTTTGTGCTCATCCATCGGTGTGCAACTCAGC
>CAUJNA010000836.1:41030-61030 GCA_963377175.1 Effrenium voratum
TCATGGCACAGGTCCGCAATCCTGAGCTAGCTCCTGCTGAGAGGAGCGACAGGATCCGCAAACAAAAAGAACGACTGGGCGGTCTTGAGTTGATCGGGGAGCTGGAGTGCGGCCATGTCTGCTACGATCACGTCATGAAAATGGTACAGAACAATGCCGTGTCTTACCTAGCCCCGCACAAGTTTATATCTCGCAGATCCGAGTTGGCCAGGAGCAAGCCCAAGAAGAGCTGACAATTGAGGAGACAGATGACGCTCGCTGCGATACAAGCAACAATCTCCATTTGCTGCAAGCGTTCCATCGGAGGGCGTTAGCCATGGGCCTTGTGGGAGTTGCCAGCTACAAGGTTGTGGAAGCATTTCACAGATTTTTGATGACACAGTTGCAGACAAGCCCGCCGCCTGGCTATGCCAAGATCTCAATCGCACAGGTGCTTCAGGCAGACCAGGAAGCTTGGCTACGCCTTTCAGAGAAAACCCCAAATGGGATCAAGAGGAATGCAGATGGAAGGATGCCGCGATTTGGAGTTTCCTCAATTGGAATCGGACCCACGAGTAGCATTCCATCTTCTCCCCCTTCCTGCAGCCAGCTCGTCGGCGCCGGCAGCTACAAGGTTTGGCATCCAGGACGCTTACAACTTGGGGAGCAAGGGAAGCGGAAAATCCGGGGGCAAAGCGCTGAAGCGGAAATGGAAAGGTTTGCAGGGCATGCCTGAAGCATTGAAGGGCATGCAGAGCAAGCAGGACAGAAATGTGACCAAGGACTGCATTTGTGCATGTGTCCAAATTGCCAGAAGCCGCATCCTTTGCACAAGCACGAGAATCGCTGACAAGAATTTCAGGACTTCCTGCAGCGTGCGCGAAATCGCTTGGCCCAGCTTTACATGATCGAGTTATTTGCAGGTACAGGTCGACCATGTGCAGCTTGCAAAGCAATTGGGCTAAAGGACAGCATTGGTGTTGACCATCGCGTGCAAAAGCACACGCGCTCTCCGATGTTATGCTTGGATCTGCAACTGGACTCTTCATGGGAGCTGATCTATCAGTTAGTGAACTCGGGAACAATCTTCTGGGTTCACGCAGCTCCGCCGTGTGGGACGGCCTCAAGGGCCAGACTCATACAGCGGAAAGGGCAAAACAATCCGCCAGTAGTTCGCACAGACGAGCATCCCGACGGACTGCCCAACTTGACGTGTTTATTCAGGGATCGTGTTAAGAGTGCAAACATTTTATATCTGCGGACGGCTGAACTGTTTGAGCACACTTGGAATCTCGGTGTGTGCATGTCAGTTGAGAATCCTGGTCGCAGTTTCATGTGGGACACCACCTTTTGGAAACAGCGTCTGCAACAATTTCTTGTTTTCGAGACTTTGTTTCACCATTGCTGTCATGGAGGGCACAGACGGAAACTGACCAAACTGGTTCACACGGTGCCTGCCTTCCAAAAACTCGCAGCTTTTTCTCCTGGAGAATCGGAGCAGCACAAGCATCTGCCCTGGGGGTACAACCCTGTTCTGAAACAGTGGACCACGGCTGAAGAAGCAGCTTATCCTTCCAAGTTGTGTCAGACGTCGTGGGCTGCCCTCACACTGGTCGCAGCCACAGATTTACATGTCACTACACCGGCCGGGTGCCTAGATGACTTCACGCGTACGGACCACCGAGCCGCACGTGCATCACTTGGAATGCAAGCCGCAGTACAAAAGATCCCGCCTCTTGTGCGGGAGTTCAAGGACATTGTGACTTTGCAAGTACAGTTACCTCTCTGTTTACAATCCTGGAGTGGGTTGTGCAGAGATTTACCAGCAGCTGGTTTTACCCTTTGGGTCGCGCGCATCAGTTCATTCTTTTGTACGTGTAGCATCAGCAATTTGGAGGATCGGTGTGGTGTCTCTCATGTTGCACTGGAATTGCTATTTCGATGACTACATTGTGTTTGAACGACCAGCTCTGGCCAGGCACTCGGACATGTGTGTGACCGTGCTCTTCGCAGCTCTCGGGTGGGATGTTGCACAAGATAAAGACGACAGTTTTTCCGAACTGGGGAAAGTTCTGGGCTTGGAAATCGACCTGAGTGAATAGAGATTGGGATTGGTGCGCTTCCAGAACACTGAGAGTCGGCGGTCCGAGCTCTATGAGGACAAACTTTGAACCCCAAGGAGGGAGCGCGTTTGAGAGGGCGAATGCTATTTGCCGAAAATCAGCTCTTCGGGAGGCGATGTTTCGCTTTCTTTCCACCTTCGTACCGGGAAGCCGCGTTTGGCCACAGATACATCTCATGCTCTGGAGTTCTTGATGGATCATTTCCTGAATGGTCGCCCGCGTGAAACAAGTTGCGCATTGAACGAAGTTCTGCACTTGTATGTGGATGCAGCCCACGAACCTGGAAACATGAAACCTGGAGGCCTGGGTGGGGTCCTGGTTGATCCAAAGACGACCAATGTGCAGCAACATTTTTCTTTGATGCTCACAGCAGCAGAAGTTTGCGCAGTGACCGCAGAGGGAAGCAAGAACCCCATTTTTGAGCTTGAATGCCTAGCCATGCTTGCGGGTGTTAAGGTCTGGGCTAATCATCTCAGACACAAACATGTCATCCTTTTCACGGACAACAACGGCTCTCTGGGAGCCATGATTTCGGGTGTCAGCCGAAACTCTACAGGTGCCGACATAGTGCATTGCTTTGACGCTTTTGTGGACAGTTTGGGGTGCATCGTCTGGTTTGAAAGAGTCAACACGGCTTCGAACCCAGCGGATGAACCCTCGCGAAATACTTCGTGCAGCGGCCTTGGAGAAGCAGTTTCCATCGACTTGAGAGATCTGAGCCACATGCTCTCAGAGTTCAGGAGCAGGGGGTGATAACAGTACCTTGACGCGAAGCGCGGGGTGACTTGAACAATCCCCCTTGCATCCGGTGGAAAAAGATCTTAGTGTGAAGCGCTGAGTCCACACCTTTGATTTTTATTCTGTATGCAAAGCTTCGCTGTGCGCCGACCTGTTTGATGCTGGTTGCATCTATGATGTAATCCCCCTGACAATAAGCGAGATCTCTCCCGTAGGGAGATAGCGCCTTCTTGTATAGGGTGGATTGCGTTTGGTCTCCATGTTTGGTGAACCCTTTGCTTGGTCCTATTTTTGGACCGTTGCTGTCTCATCCTTTTGACTTGCATGAGTTGCGCTTTGTGCTTTACTTGTGCAATCATGCATTTCTCACTTGGATTGAAAATTGTTTATATTCCCGTTGCTTTGGCTAGGGTGGGTGGGAGGGTGCTCTCGCGCTCGCCATGAAAGCGCGACGTTGGTACACCCTGCATTTTTGCCCACCCAGCTTCGCTCCCTCCCTAATGCAGGGGTGGGGGTGATTCGTGAGGCATGTCTCAGAACAGTACCTTGACGCGAAGCGCGGGGTGACCTTGCATCCGGTGGAAAAAGATCTTAGTGTGATGCGCTGAGTCCACACATTTGATTCTTTATTCTGTATGCAAAGCTTCGCTGTGCGCCGACCTGTTTGATGCTGGTTGCATCTATGATTTAATCCCCCTGACAATAATTTTTTGTATCAGCCCTGCAGCAAGAGTGAAAAGCCTTGGGCCGACCAGCTCGCGCCCGAGCTGCCTCCCAAGGCCCCGCCGGCAGACTCAGCACCACCCGCCGGAGATTCCTCAAGACGCACTGCCGAAATCCAGAGGCCGCCTCAACCGAGGTACCAAAGCCTTGTCCTTCGCCTTCAGATCCGTATTGGCCCACCGCCCCGGACTTGCCAGGGGATGCCCTGCCAAGCCAGAGGCGGCTTTCAAGGTGGCGCCCAAGCCAAGGCCATTGCCTTCAGAGCCACAGAGGCCTCCGCCCAAGGCAGCCCTGTGACTGGCCCCCACAGCCTTCATCCGGGTTCCCCAAGCCTGACCTGCAGTACTTGGGCTTGGGCCTTGCACCAGACACGCATGGATGAATTACTACGAACTGCCTGGCTTCCAGGGCTTGCGCTAGCATGCTGCCAGCGACGCACGATTTGAGTATCAAAACCCATTCGGCAGTGCACTTGTCCTTCAGCGTGGCCTGCAGCTGCGCAGTTGATGAAGGCTCAGGCGGGCGAACAAGGCCGTATGGCCTGGACAATGCAGGCCTGGCGCTGAACACGCGGCGTGAGGGGATCACTGCGATTGGCAGGCTGAGCCTGACCTGTGCGGTCTGGGCTGGTGTGTGTCTGCAAGGCTAGACTGCGAGGCCAAGGCCTGCAAGGCGGCTTGGGCAGAGGGCAAGAGTAAGGGTCCACCCAGGACCTTAATGGAATGCACTCTGGAACTGGGCACCCTGGTTTCTGATTTGCCACAGAGAGCCTGGGGCGAGGGTGCAGCTGAAAGCGGAGATCACTCACATGAGCTCGCATCGGGTAAGGTCTTACCCGACTGCTGTGATCCATGTTTGAGGGCAAGGCTGCTTGGTTGAGCCATGGTTTGGCTTTGGTAGTGGCTCGCGGCGACGTAGCTTCGGCGGCAGTTGCAGGACGTGGGCCTGACGACTTGTGTGGGCTGAAAGCCGGGTGGTCTTCTGCCATGTCTTCTGAAAGGCCATCGGGGGAAAATGAAAATGCTCTCACCCCAGAATTTCTTGCTACGGTAAGGCATCGAGCCTAAATGCGTGCAGGGCAAGTGCGGCATACGTACCTGCGACCTTGCTCGCTGGTGTACCTGCGCCGCAGGAGCGTCAACAGTCGGGCTGACGGGTAATGCACACGTCTGTTTTCTTGCATCTGCTGCATACGGATCGGTCATGATGAGGGCCAACGCAATGTGTCGAACGCACATGTAATGCGATGGGTGCAAAAAAGGCACAAGGCTTTACCGAAAACATGTGCTAAGTTACAAGCGTGGCCCTCATGAAGCTGAATAGTGCGGTCAATGGCACAGTGCAAGGCATCAGTACATGGCTACATTGGGTTGCATGGCTTCATAGCACCGGCTGCAGTAGTGCGAAGTGTGCGTACCCTCGAACAGGGGAGTCCTGTCGTTGACGATACGGCCGCAGGCGGAGTGGAAAGGGCAGGGCGATGACGCACAAGGCAATGCGCAGCACACTCGGGATTGGTCATCCAGGTACCACGCTTTGGCGACCCCTCCCACTCGCGCAGCCTTCATAGCGCAGGGCAGCCGCATGGCAGGAAGTTGCGCGCACTGCTCCAGCTGGGCGATGGCGCGTGTGTTTTCCTGCGGCTGGGAGGGCTTTGGCCAGGGTTGCGAGGGCTTGCGTTTCCAGCAGGAGTCAATGCTGAAGGCGTGATGCACGCTGTCGCAGTACCTCCGAGCCATCCGCCTTTTCCTCACCTTCGTACATCAGTGCGTGGGTGATTTGCTGCGCCTTACCCTGGCCCGACCGCACTGCGCTCAAGTGCAGCGCAATCATGATGAGTAAAGCCCTGTCTTGGTTTGCGCGCATTGGGCAGGTATCAAGCCTGTTGGACTTGATGTGCAGCCCCTTAATCAAGTCCTTCGCCTACAACCCCAAACCTCACGATCGACGCGAAGCCCTGGCCTTTGCCATTAGCCATACTTGCAGCATGGGAGGAACATATAGTTTCTTGCGCTTGCACGCCCGCCGTGGGCCTGTTACTAGGCGCCCTGCTTTTGTGCGCCCACTGCAGTCTTAGGTTTGGAGACATTCAGAGAATCAAGCCTTCCGCTCTCTCGCTGTCTGCGCAAGTGTGTTGGGCCACTAAGACAACCAATCAGGGACAACCATTTGCATGCTTGCCTTTCAGTCTTCGAGGGAAGGATATCAGCACATCCTGGCTGGTGAAGTGGCTCGCCTTGCTCAGCCTAGGACGCCTTGATCAAAAAGCATTGCTGGGAAGCAAACAAGTACCACGTAAGACACTCGAGCAGTGCATAGGCCTGCTCATTTGGGCCACCAGCGTTGCCTTGTAGCGCCTCTCTACTCTGATCTCAACAGCCCTCCGGGCTCGATGCACTCGGTACCACCGCAACTGTGGTCAGCCTTCAGAGCCTCCTATAGCCTTCCCAGCCTTTCCCGCGTGTGCCAGGCACCATAACCCCTATACTAGCCTTTCCAAGTCGGCCACACCAGCTGCAGGCACTGGCAGCCGCAGATGCCTGTGCTGAAGGCGACTTGGTAGGTGTAGGTGGCTGGGCAATCACTTCATGACAAGTGGTTTGGTTTGCCGAATGCCTTGTCAAGCCTGGACAGCGCTACATCGCATGTTTCAAAACGCTGGCGCAGTTGGCACTGCTGCAGGCCACCCATAGCCACATTGGTGGTGGGCGCTACTCATTCAGCGTGCCTTCAGGCACTGATAACTCGGCAACAGAAGCAAGCCTTAACAAGTTGTTCACGACTTCTTGGCCGCTGCAACTCTTCGTGCAGCTCACAGCCTTCTGGGCGCATGCGCACAATGTGTTGACAATGATTGGGCAGACGGCCTAAGCAGAGGTCGGCTAGCCCGATTCAGCCATCGCCCAGAGAGTCGTACGCTTCAGCCCCGCAGGCCTTGCGCTGTCAGGCAGAGGCATTGAGCTGTGTCCGATTGATGCGCCCTGGCGCCCGGAACACCTAGCAGCTGCTGCCAGCTGCGTGTAGACAAGCCTTGCTGCCTTCCAACAGGCGTCGCGACCCGACATAGCCCTGGCAACCAGAATATCTGGCTGGCTGCATCTGTCAGCTTCACAGCAAGCCGCTTTGGCGAAAATGAGCAGTCCCAGAACAGCAAATGCTCATAAGCATGTAAATGCAATGTCGTGCGACATTTGCCCTGCCAGGTACAACCCCACTCTGAAGGGGGGGTGATGAGGCCGGCGGCCCAGCTGGCTCGCTTATACCGGGGTTGCCTTTAAGTTTCACGGGGGGTCAACACACCTCCTGCTCCAGGCGCATCCGTGCCCTGGAAGCAGTGCTACTTTCAGCAATCCCGGTTAAAAGAACTGCGGCCGCTTCGGACTTGCTTTGTTCTTTTGGGTGGTCTGGTTTGGGTTCAAGATAGGAGCAGTGCAACATGCCTTAACGCTTAGGGTTTTCTTTTCCCTTGTGTTTAGGGCATGTACTTCCGCGGTGACCCAAACTTGATCTGTTTCATTTGAAACCCACCCACCCACCCTGCATTGCCTTTTCTATAAGGCTCTGCAAAGGAAGTTGCAGATGCTCTGCATTTCCATCCATGGTCTCCGGACCTCCGGGTCTCCGGACCGCCCACGGTCTCAGGACCACCAGGTCTCCGGACCGGCGTGGGCACGCTTGCCACGCCTTGCGCGCACTGCACGCACCTGCAAGGACACGCATTGTCTTGCCTTTAAGTTTCACGGGGGGTCAACGCACCTCCTGCTCCAGGCGCATCCGTGCCCTGGAAGCAGTGCTACTTTCAGCAATCCCGGTTAAAAGAACTGCGGCCGCTTCGGACTTGCTGTGTTCTTTTGGGTGGTCTGGTTTGGGTTCAAGATAGGAGCAGTGCAACATGCCTTAACAGAATGCTACTTTCAAGCAACCCGTGAGAAAGAAGTGTGCGCCTTTTGGATTTGCGGGGTTCTTTGATGTGAGGCTTGTTTGGGTTCAAGCTAGGAGCAGTGCACCAGGCCTTAACGTTTTGGGTTTTCTTTTCCTTTGTGTTTAGGGGCTGTTGTGAATCTCGTACGCGGTGGCCATTTTGTCCTAAGGCCTTAAACGGCCACACCCGCCAACCCAAGACCCCGACCAAAAACCCCCGCCCGGCAACCCGCCCCTCACCCAGCCCCCCGCCCCCTCCCCACACGCACCCACGTCCCCACCACCCGACCTCCCACAACCCCACCAACCTTCCACCCCTCAGAATACCCCCAGCCCTACACCCCGTCGCCACATAAACTCTCAAACCGTTTGTTTCGATTGAAACCCACCCTCCCACCCTACTTTGCCTTTCACAAGGCTGGCTCGAGGCTGCAGCCGCTCTGCACCTCAAGCCCAGGCTTGGGCACGCCTGCCCTCGCCTTGCCCAGGGCGGTACCCGCGGTACTCCCTCGCCGCACACATCAGCGTGGGCACGCTTGCCACGCTGTGTGAGTGCGCTGCAAAAGCCAGGGCGCGCCTGTCTGGCGCCTTTCAAGTTTCACAGGGGGGGGACAATGCTTCCTCCTGCTCCAGGTGCACCGCGTGCACCGCGTGCCCTGGGACAATGCTTCCTCCTGCCCCAGGTGACAATGCTTCCTACTGCCCCAGGTGCACCGCGTGCCCTGGAGGCAGTGCTACTTTCAAGCAACCCGTGAGAAAGAAGTGCGCGCCTTTTGGATTTGCGGGACCTAGGAGCAGTGCAACAGGCCTCAACAAATCAGGACCATTTGACCGAGCCTGTGAGAGCCCTTCCAGCATGGACGAAAGCGGAGTTTCGCAATTAGACTTTCGAGCTGCGCTGATAGAATCGGACGCTGGGTGGGACGCCGCTCAGTGGCTTGAAAATCGAGAAGAGGGGACAGCCGCCGCCTGCTCCAATTCCGGCAGTTGGCTGGGTTTGTGCGGAAACGTTTTTGGCCAAATGTTTGGTGACATGGGCGATGGTCTGTTCCATTTCTGCATAGAGCCTATGTTTGGACTCCTTGGCTTTGTTCGAACTACTCGCCACCAAAATTCAGGAACTTATGATCAGCATATGATTATTGTTTAGTAGTATTCACCTTGCAATCGTGACTGTGCAGCATTTACAAATGCATTTCGACCGCGCAGGCGCAAAGCGGTTGGACGAGATTTAGGGCGAGTTTTCTTCGTGGTTTTGTCAAACACTGGTGCAACCGTGAGATATAGCGCTTGCACATTTTTCACTGGAAGCGCCGCGGTGCCAGATTTATAGTGCTTTGGACAATATGTTTCAGGCTAGATAGCCTGCAACACTACGGGCCATGGAAATCTCGCGTGCCTCCTTGCAATTACACGTTGCTTCATCTCCGGTATTTTTAAGATATATTTCATTTTTTGGTCGTCACGCCAAACAAAAGTCCATGCGTATTTTTATGTTTTGTTTGTGTCTCGCGTGCAGCTTGACGTTCGGTGCAAAATGTACATGTCATGATCACGAATGATGTGAAACCACCTCGGGTTCCAACCCACAACTAACCAAACAACAATGTAGATTTGTTTCACACATTTGCGTAGCGAGGATACAACAGCACACCGTTTGTGGTTGTGCACGCTGACAGCTTGGTATTCTCTGCCTCTCATCAACATTCCGGTGTTTCGCTCAACAGCAGGGGCAAACAACCCAAACATGAATCAAATAAGCGTGCCCTGCCCACGCTTTGTTTATCGATTCATGCAGTTTGCGCACGGTACTGGTAATTTTTGATTATCCACTGCGTTCGACAGCAATCGTGATGAATGTTCTTGTTTGTTGCCAACCATTTCCTGAGTGCAAAAAAGGCATTTGCCACAGGCTCCCACACTACTTTCATGAAGGTCCATATAATCAAAGGCTTATGAGTGAGCCAGTTTTTGGTTCTTTGAACCAGTTCCAAACTTTGGTCTGTGCTGGACTTGGTGGTTCCTAGCCGTGCTTGGGGACTAGTAGATCTCCGAGAGGCGGCCGGGTGCCTACTTGGAGAGCGTGTTTTTTCTTCACTGGTTGGCGGAAGTCTTGAAAATTTGACGGGTGGAGTGGGACGGGGCTAAGCGAACCCTCAATTTTTTTGCCAAAAACAACCTGCTTTGCCCGGGCCAGAACAGTCGAGTCATCAGGCCAATCGATCACTTTGGCCGAGGTCCACAGCTAGCAATGAAGTTCGGGTGCGTTGGCATCGTTTCCATCCTCTTCTCTTTCCAAGGCGCGGCTTTTGCAAGGCGTAAGCAACATCCGCTGAGGTGTCGATGTCTTTGTGTTTGCTTGTCCCCATCTAGTCACCAGGTTTCAGAAAACATTGTCATCCCAACATTGGCGGCTCATGCACTTATAGAGGGCGGGGAAAAAGCAGGTTACAACTCGCTCTGAGCTGAATTCGGTAAGCGTACAAATTCCACATGCCACATAGGGTTCTTTCAATGATACGTATAGGGCACCGTCCGCAAGCTTCTACCAGCAGATGTAGAGGATCCCCCTGCAAAGCAGGTTTTTGGGTATTCATTTTGTGGAACCATGCCAAAAGGTCCAACCAAAATACAAAGTCATACCCGAACTTTGACCTTTCTTCAGCTCCGGGCGGCTTGCAGGAGCCGCGGCGGTCTCTTCGCAGAGGGCAACAGCTGCCGCCTCAGATAGCGACTTTGTTGGTGCGTTTGTGTGTGTGTGTGTGTGTTTGTTTTTCTAGAACTTACGCATTTTTGGGCCCACATTCCGATTTGGACACTCTCAGGGGCAGCACGGGCATGTTGTTCTTGGGTGTTGGGACCCCGAAAACTGGGGTCGTCCATTGTTTTGTCCCGCTGGCTCTAACCCACATGCATGCTGCTTGCTGCCGGCTTGTCATGTTGACTCTTTTGATGCTGAGGGAGCGAAGTCTTCAAGCAGCCCTTGGCTGTCGCTTCTGACAAACAGCTGGGCGCTGTCTGGGGAGTCGCAGCCTGATCAGACAAAAGGACGCTTGGCTGCATGGGCCCATGGGCCGTACCGTGAAGGCAAGATTTCCCTTCAAGTTTTTTTTCTTTTTTTTTTTTTTTCTCATAGTTGCAACTTGTCTACTTTTTCCGGAGGTCTGGACAGCCTTGCCCATGACATCGTCCAGTTGGCCAAGACCGGTGCTGCTGCGCCGGATGCGACCATGACCAGTGCGATAGACAGCATCCGCAGCATTGCCCCTAGGCTGTCGGGATAGCCACAGTTTGTTTTTTGGCTGGTTGGGGTTTCGGCAATTTTGTTTGGGGCTTCGGCGAGGTTGGATGACGGAGGCAATTCATTGGTTGGGTATTCGTGGATTTCGCCGTGACAATCATTCTTTCTGCTTGCTTGAGCCGATTGCACTCTTTGTTTGCAACGGTCTGATTCGTTTAAGTGTACGTTAAGATTTTCTCCGCCAACTCAAGGATTTCCTACATAGGGGCGGAATTTTGCCTTTTGAAACGCAGAGGGTCCGAACAAGGTCCGCAAAGCTGCTCAGCCAAGGTGACAGACATGAAGGCTGCAGTGAACGACAGCCACAGTGCAGCTCAGGCGGCGATTGACCAGAAGGCGCAGCAAATACCAAAACTGGGTGAGGCGAATTAGACGGCAAAGAGCCGTTCTGGTTCTTTATTATGGGGTTTGGGTACACGGCTTTTAGACCAGGCTTTGATTGTGACTCAGGTCAGTTGACTGTGACTCGGGCAACACAAGGGAGTGTGTTATGAAGGTGGTGTGGCGTCAAACCAGGACATGGCCGCTGTTTGAAAAGCACAACTCCAGAGAGGTCAGAGGGAGAACATGAGAACATGGCATTGTGGGTGCCAATTCAGAGCCACTCTGGAAGCTTTGGGGAAACAACTTCAAAGGCTAGGGGTTGGGCCCCCGAGGGTCCGACTGTCTGACTTCACATCATTCCCGCAGGCGAATCTGGTCACGGCTTGCAAGGCACCATGGGGCGGCGAGGGTGGGGGCTGTCTTGTGTGGACGGATGCGGTTCAGAGGGCAAAGGGCCGATTGCCAGGCATTCAGAATGAGAGAAGAAATAGTTTGGGCTCAAGCCCAGTTCATTTCTACTTCTCCAGCCTTGTTTGTGTATGGAACTCCCTATCTCAATAAATGCGAGCGGTAGGGCTGCATTCCGGAAGCTTGCGGTTGGAAGGCAGAAGTCGAACCCAGTGTTAGCTCAAGGCGCCAGCTGCGACGGACATGACCAACTTCCAGTTGGCGATGCCTGTGAACGCGGAAGCCGTCCTCACCTGCAGAAGCTTGCAATGGCATTGTGCCGGGCCGGCGGGCAATGGAATCAATCCGCAGAAGCTTTCGGGGGGAGACAAGTGGGGCTTGCGAAACCCGTGCTGAATCTGTCTCAATCGTAAGGGATGATGAGTGATGGGGCATAGTTTTGCGGGATGTGTCCAAGATGCCTAGCCTGCTTTTGGATTGTGATCAACGAAGGGCAGCGGCCAGTTTTAGAGGTCCCGATTTTTAGGAAACATGGAAGGCGCACTGATCTCAGGAGAGAGCGAGAAGCCGCTATACGGTGCGGCACTTGGGATTGCCTGCGGCAAGAAGGCTTCGGGGTTTAGATTTGAGTTCGTCTGTCTCTGCAGGTTCCCGTTGTTATTTGAACGGGTTGTTCAACGTCAATGCTTGCCAGATGATATATAGTGGTTTCCCTTGTTGTGGTGTTACTGCTTAGGGATCCATCCATTTCGATCAACCCAGCTTCAAGGTCACACATCAACCCCCCCTCCTCCCCACCCTTTGCGGTTCCTTCCACGGGAGTCTCACCCCCCTCTCTCAGTTGGTGTGTCTCTGAGCACCCCAACCACATGCCTTTTGAGCAGTTGCCTGTGACCTGGGCATCTACAGCACGGCCAGATGACTGGCTGAGCTGAATGCTCAGACCGTGTTTGAACCTTTTTGGCGGTCAGATTGTGGTCACCGGCTCAAGCTTGGGGCGTCTTGTTGAGGGTGCCACCATTCTGGGGTTCTTGCAAAAGGACACCGAAGAAGGAAGACACACGCTTTTCTGCCATCGCATCCCTATGATTTTGAGCCACCATTCTGGCGGGTTCCCAGACAAACCCAGCTGAGATAGCTACACCCTGTGCGAGAGCGAGAAGGCGGGCATGCCGTTTTCTGTTTGATGCTCGGAGCAGAGCCCAAGAGACAAAACATGAGGCATGCGCCCAACGGAAAAGCAACTGGAAAGTGTTGAGAGGCAAGCCAAGGATGCGGAACAAAAGACCTGGTTACTCGGGGGTTGCCAGGGACTGTCATGGATCCAATTGCCATGTCTCCGCAGAAGGCTTGAGGGCACACCACCAAGATTTTCAAGCCCAGACAGATAGGGCGAGGGTGAGGAAGTATGTCTCGTATTTGTCATAGTGGGGCTTTTGGGGGCTCCATCCCTGGAGAAGCTGAAGTACATGGCAGCCGTTTGGGTATGTGTCAAAGTAGGGTTTTGGACCCCAACAGTCAGGTTGATGGTCCTTTTCTTTTCCCTTGCAACGCAAGGTGAAGAGAGTGCCGAGCCTCAAACGACCACACCAATTCTTGTAAGGTGTTGTTGTCCCTTTTCACAGGCCCTAACAAGGTGCTAGAAAAACGCGCACACGCACAGACACACACACACACAGTTTGCAGTTCCTTTTCTTCTTTTTTTGTTTTTTTTCCAGCCACGCCCCAGGCGCGGTGCAGCAACACCAATGAGTGCTGCGCTGCCTTGGTCCAGCCAAACAAGTGCTACTGGGGGAGGGGGTTGGGTGGGGTGGCGTGGGTGAGGCTTTTTGGCTGGGAAAGCGCACTCGCCCTTCATCCAAACCGCTAGCGCCGAGCGAAATGGTACCTGATGATTGCAGGCTTTCAGGATGTTAAGGCGGTATCTTGGATAAGAGCCTATGAGAGCCTGAGAGTACCCCAATGGATTGATTGGTTTCCTTGTGGCCTTGGAAACACCATCCAAAATACTTGGTGAGGTGCTTTGGTATGTGTTTTTTCTTTTCACGCCCTTTGGTATCGAGGAGGCCTGGTTTTGTAAGGATTGCACGGAAAGCAAATGGGAAGCATTGTTGGGTTCTCGTAGTATCAGACACACCCGAATCCAAAATGGGAGGGGGTTCCCATGAAACAATGTAAAAGTCGGTGCTGCGAAAAGAGCTGGGGAAAGCCGGGAGACGCGGTGCCTCTCAAAAAGAAGCTGCCCCTTGCGAGCAGACGCTTGGCATTCTCGTGGACCAGCAGAAGCCCAGAGTCGATGCTGAGAATAAGAGTAGGCGCTGGAGGAAGGGCAAAGTGCATTCATACTGAATGGACAAAGACTCGGATGAGGAGGGCAATGATGAGACTCATGAGCGAGTACGAGCTAGCGACTGGAGATGTGGGGCAGATGTCTACGGATCAGGAGCTGATTGCCAATTTTCGGCGCGCAGATCCTCAGACGCCTGATGCATTGCTTCAGGAAGGCCACGTCAAAGTTGGTTGGCCACAAGGGCGAAGGAAGCCATTGGCAAGGGCCCTGAGCATTGCAAACATGGTGGTTGGAACCGTTTGGTGGGTATCGTAAATTATATATTTGTGGACTTGTGTCCTCTGTTTGCCTTGAGGGCATCCCTACTTTTAATGTCCAGAGACGAGCAGTCAGGTGTGGCCTGGTTTCCCTTTGGTTCCCTTCAAGCCTATGCCCAAGAACGGTACCCTCGAAGCACGCCATTTTTGTCGCGGGGCTGGGTTCAGAAACAAGCGGCAAGGCGTGTTTGGGGACTCGAGGTACTGCCTGAACCCTGGCATCGCTCCATCGCCTGCGAACCCAGGTCGGGCGAAAGGCATGTTGAGTCCGTGGTGGTAGTTTTCGAGATCAGGGGTGTCACCAGAAGAGAACGCGCAGTGGATGACAAGAAAAGGTAAGACACATGATAATGATCATGGTTGTCATCATGATAGTAGTCATGATGATGATGATGATGATGACGATGATGATGATGATGATGATGATGATGATGATGATGATGATGATGATGATGATGATGATGATGATGATGATGATGATGATTGTTGTTATTATTACTAGTACTATTACTATCATTATTGTTGTTACTATTACTGCTGTCATTCCTATTTTCAATCATTTCCATTATCATTATCTTGTTCATTATCATACTTGTTATTCATGCTGGTGATGGTCCGCTGCTGACACGATGTTCTATCTACCGCTCATTGGCTGACTCGGTGGGACCCATTTCTCCGGGCGGTGGACATCTTTCAATGCCCAAAACGCATGGGAGCCAAAAGAGCAATGAAGTGATCTTTACGGGCCTGTTTGGGTGTAATCTGTGGTTTGCTTTGGGGTCTCTTTCTTCTCTTTTCCTTTTTGTGACTTGGGTTGGCCGAAATATTTGACTGTCATGAAGCACCGCCTTCGTTGCAAACATGTAAGAGGCCATTGGAATCCTGTGATTTGCCCATGTACTCTTGTCGAATTCCACGATTGGCAGGCTATTGTCGGGAATATTCTCTGTTCTCAAATGTTTTCTGAGGGTTGATTTCGGAGCCGTGCGACAGGCCAAAAATTGTGTGTGGCATTTTTTGAGACAATCCCCAGACTTGGCTTCCTTGCGCGTGCCGTGTGGCGTTGCCAAGGCCGCTGCAGTACGAGTCCACCTGTGAGGGGGCGCCCTCGGCCTCAGTTCTTCCTTGCGCGTGGGGTGAGGGCAGGGGATGCCTTTGATTGAGTTTTTTTGGGTAATCCTTGGCGGGGGGGGGGGGTTAGGGCATGTGTTTTGTAAAGAGAGATTGGCTGGATGGCTTTTTGGTCCCAAATTCTAGGAAACACCGGTTTCCGTTTGAGCCAGCGAGCCAGTTGGCCACCAAACGCAAGGCGCCCTTCCAATTTTGATCAGGAAGTTGAAGGGTATGCAGCTTTTGGTTGTGAGCGTTTTGTTTGTTGCTAGTTTGCAAAGAGACCAACATGAAGCTGTTGGCAGCCGTTGCCAGGGGCTCTGGCCGTGTGCCAAGGTTTTTGGGGCCTGCGTGGTGAAATGCCCCATGTCGTGGCTTCTCGCAATCAGAGCCACGGAACCGATCGGATTAGTCATATACCACGTGATCAGTCCCTCTGATTGAATCGCTTATGCACAATTCCTGTATGGTTTTGACATTGCTCACACATTGTGTATATGTCATGGTTGTAAAAAATGGTGTTGTTTCTGGTTGCACACTGTACGGAGGATTGACCACTGCATGAATTCGTGACTTGTGTGTCCTTGTGTCCGAGGTCCATGTGCAAGGAGGCGGACATGACCAGCAAGTTGGCCTTCTTCAAGGGGAAGCTTCAGGAGTCCCTCGGAGTTTTTCAAGAAAAAGCGACCGATGACCGATGAATCCAAGAGCAGAAGAATGAGATACTGTATTGAAAGACACTTATTGACATGTTTGGCTTCAAACCGGCAAGGTCCTAGACAACAAAGAGAAAGGCCCAGGGGGTGTGATCGTTTTTGTCAGGACCAGCAGTGGTCTTGACTGTGCACTTTGTAGACCTTTCGAACCTTGAACCCTGGGGTTTACACACAAATGTATATACACGTATGGTATGGTTTCGTGTGTCCTGTTAGGGATCGATGATGCTCATCCTCCAACTCCACACAAGCCAACCCTACACAACCAAAGAGAAATGCAGGGGAGAGCCTGTGCAGGACTGCGCGCTGATAGGCTACGGTACGCAAATATATCTAATTACTTGTGCGCATGTTGTTCTGCGCGGCCGTGTATATGTACAACATACACGTTGGAGACGAGAACCGCTCACATGTTCGGGTCTTTTTGGCAAGTCATGTTGGCCTAGTCGCTTAGCTTCCAGCGACCTAAGTGCCGAGGTTGGATGCAGCTGAGGCAGCCTGCGAGACTTCCCGCGCAGGCGAAGCCGCGTGTGGGCACGCCTTCCCGGTGTCCTGCTCCCCTTTGTTTCGTGATGATAAATTTTGATATTGGTCGTTAGTGTTTGTAATGGTTTTGGTCGCCCTTTCAAACAAATTCTTGGTGTTTTCCAACGGCAAAAAGTTAAGGGGTTGCAAGGGGTCAGATCGGTTGGGGGTCTTTGATGGGCTCAGGACTCATACGCTCATGGATGAACCAATTGGGTCCGAATGTTGGGGAACTTCCTTCCGTGTTGCGCAATCTGGGGGTAGAGACAAACAGCTCGTTTGAGGGAAGTCTCGAAGCACGCCGTGGCCAAATCGATTTGTTTGGGGCGCCTTCCCCCAAGATGACGCCCGGCTCTAGGCTGCCAGGAATCCTATGACTGCGCGACGAAGGAGGCAGCCTGGAAGGCGAGACGGAAGTTGGCAGTGACCCGGGGTCCCTGTATGCCCCATTCGGCGGATTTTTAACCTTATCTTTTGGGCCGATTTATTGGTCCATTTGCTTGAGGGGAAATATAGGGAACATGCCCGGCCTGGCTACTTTGTGGGCTTCTTTCGGTGGACCTTCGGGAAAGTATGGGCTTCGAACACTGGGCTTCCCTTGCGGCCCCTGGAAGGACCATCCAAAGCTCGAAAGGGTGTTTTGAGAAGCCACCCAAAATCTCCGCCTTTGTTTTGGTTGCAAGAAGAAGTGGAATGGGGAGAGTAGAGCTAGCGAAGAGGCCAGTCTCCTCCTTTTGGTTTCTTCTAAGCATCCCACAACTCATGGCTTCTGACCTTCTTTTGGTTGGTAGTGCAGGGGAAACTAAAGGGAACCAGCCATTTTTGTTGCTAAACTTTAGGGGTCAATTTTGTTGAACAAATTTTGACCTGACCTTTGCGCTCAAAGCGGGAGCACTGGACCCGCTTTGTGCGGCCAGACCCAAAAGCTGGCCTGCCACGACAAGCAGACTGAGTTCGAGCAGGCACGGGGGCTTTCGACACCACTGCCCTTTGGATTCTTTAGTTGACAATTCTGGCCCACATAAGGAGTAGGTTCTGACCATGGCACGTATGCCAAAAAGGGTACAGTCAAAATGAACATGCCGATTTGGCCGAGCCTCGCTCCTTGCCAGTCCTACTGCAACCTGGCGACCAGCGTAGAGGCTGGAGGGCCGCGACCGACACAGCATTCTCAGCTTGAGGTCAGGGCATATTTGACGCCATGTCCATAGAAGGTGTAGCGTATTGCATATTGGATGGCACATAAAGTGATCCTTCTGTCTCAAAAGGGGGCGGGACGAAAGGTTGCTTGGACCAATGGCCAAAGGTTGGGGTTGTCCATGTCCGACTGGGATGTGCACTGTTTCTGAGCCACAGCCGTCTTGAGGCGGGCCAGCATTCCTAGCTTGAAGCATGTGCGGCACCACGGCATTGCTTTTGACCGGAGCTTGGGCTTTGCAGGGCGTGCAGATTCCCAAGTCAACATGCGGCTGTGCATGGCACTGTGTTCATCAGAGGGCCCAGGCATGAAAGTTCATACACAGATCATATATCTAGCCTTCCTGGTGTTGAACAATTACATGTGTTGTGGACAATTAAGGTTTTAAGGCCGCTTTCTGCGATGCCAAGATGATCCAATGTACAGCCACACAGAACTAGACAAAATTCCCACGTCCACCAATCGATCGTCTGGGCTATCCGCAGGCCCAATGGGACTCCTACTTGCGTTGCCAGAGCCTCAGGCTGTCAAGCGCAAGGGCTCTTCTCGGTTTCATGGGGCTTCCGTTCACGGATGGACCACCGGGATGAACCACTTGGTGCAGGATTTTGTTTGCCCAAGCAGCAAGCCCAAGTAAGCCTGTATACAACAAAACTAGTAGGAAACGTGGATGGTTTTGGCGCGCAGCTGACTGAGATTTCGTTGCTGCCCATGAATCTGGGAACTCACCAGAGTTGTCGAACATGCGCCAATGATTCTGGCCCCGGACGGGCCCACCCAGAACTCCAGTGATTGAGTTGTGCCGCTTCTTTTGGATTTGAAGTGTCCCAGCAAGGGACCCAGAAACGCCGCTCGGTTGACGACCCAATGGCTTGGCTGGGACAAACCTTGCTTTATCCCCGAAACCGCTCAAGAATTACCATCTCCTGCCCACTTGTATGAACAAACCCTTTTGAATATCTTTTGGGTCGCGTTGGTCTGGAACTGATGGTTTCCCGCACGGAAAGGGCAGGTGCTGACGGGCTGGAGTTTTGCACTGAGCCTGCTTCAAGGACGCAAACACGCCAACAGATCCCCAGGTGAGTGCCATTTTTCTGAACCCCCCCGTCCGTTTGTTGGATCCAGGGTCCACAAAAGGGAACTCTCCTTTGAACTATCACCGGAATCTCTGCTTTTCTGTGAATCTTATGCCCGAGGAACCAGTTCCACCATGGGTAAGAGGGGAGGGGAAGCTTTGCAAAATCTGGAGATGAGTTCCTACAGCGACAACTCGAGTCTGGCCAGCTTCCTTTCAGGTTTCTCCAAAGCGGATCGATCCCATGTTGGCAAAGGACCAGGGGCCAGGGGTTCCTGGAGTTTCTGAGTCTCAGCAATTTTCCGTTGGTTTTTGGGAGTGGACCAGCGGCTTTCCAATCTTTCCCACCGCACTCGTCCTTTGCACCGGCGAGTCTTCCACAGCATAGCCCTTTGGGTCCAAACCAAGTGAGCCACAACCGAAACCGGGGAAGTAGGGAATTCCGTCCAAGCTCATAAACCCTATAAACCCTTGCTTCTTTCCCTTATTTTTCTCCAGGTTTTGAGCGTGACATCCCAGTGCCAAGCTGGCCGAGGCTACGATGTGAACAAGACTGGCCTGGTGTCGGAGGAGCAGAAGCAGGCGGCGGCGCTGCCTGGGCGTCAACAGGACTGTGGGGTGAAGGGGTGGGTGGGCGCATGGGGTGGAGGGTCCCGATGCAATCCTGAGTCGGGGATGCCATTTTCTGTTTTTGGCCGTTTTGCGGCCGTTTTGCCCAAGGGACACCTCTCATGCTTTGGCATCGAGTCCATGCAGGAATGCCAACCCTATAATGCCAACCCTATATTTCCTTTTTGTTTTGGTGTGGTTTTAAGCATATCTCAGCGGGCGGTCGCTAGCCCTCTTGAGACGTTGGGGTTGGCTGGAGCCTGCAACGGACAGGTTGCAGACATGGGATGTGTGAGGCTTTACCCCTTGCTTGAACCTTTGTAAAAGCCTTTCGCCTTGCCACTTTTGTTTAAAGGCATCAAACAAGGACGTTGATTTAATGAGAGGATTCCTGTGACATAACGAACTGACTCAAAAGGTCTCTCAATTCGTTATTTGAGGAGTGGCGGGCGCTGCTGCGCATCGACTGCCTGCTGAGTGCGGACCCTGGAGAAGCTGTTGACGGGACTCGCCGGTCTCAACGCGTTTCATTTTCCGTTGGTTGGATAGCAACCACACCAAAGAGGGCTTACTTTCCGAACTCGATCCAGAAAAGGGCATGACGTTCAATGTTGGCCCCGGATGAATCAACCTCGCAGTTTAA
>CAUJNA010000836.1:66030-110707 GCA_963377175.1 Effrenium voratum
CAATGAATCAAATAAATTCATAAATGAATAGATACAGAAACAAAGAAAGAAAAGAAGCAAGCAAGTAAGCAAGCAAGCAACCCAACGAAACCACGCCACACCAAACCACACCACACCAAACGAAACCAAGCCAAATCAACACAGCAAACAAACACACAAGCAAGCAAACAAACAATGAAACAAAGAAACACACAAACAATTAAGGACGGGGAGGAAAGGAAAGGAAAGGAAAGGAAAGGAAAGGAAAGGAAGGAGGAAGGTAAGCGAAGGGAAGGAAAAGAAAAGGAAAGGAAAGGAAAGGACAGGAGACGAATGGCAAGGAAAGGAAAGACAGGACAAGAAAAAACCAAACAAACAAGCCAGCAAACAAGCAAACACACAACCGAAAGGAAGGGAAGGAAAGGAAGGGAAGGAAAGGAAAGGAAAGGACATAAAGCAAAATATCAGCAAAGAAAAGAAAAGAAGAGAAAGAAAAGAAAAGGAAGGAAAGAAAGAAAGAAAGAAAGAAAGAAAGAACGAAAGAAAGAAATATCAAAAGGAAGACATAAAGAAATAATTAAAGAACGAAAGACAGAAAGAAAGACAGAAAGAAAGAAAGAAATAAATAAAGAAAGAAAGAACGAAAGAAAGAAAGAAATGAAGAAAGAAAGAAAAAAGAAAGAAAGAAAGAAAGAAAGAAAGAAAGAAAGAAATAAAGAAAGAAATACATAAAGGAAGAAATAAAGAAAGAAATAAAGGAAGAGAAAACCAAATAAATAAAGAAACAAACAACCAAACAAACAAACAACATACGAGCAGAGGTTGGCTTATATTGAGGGAGACCATCCTCAAAACGAGCTTTGCCTTTTTTGGTTGCACTTTAAGGAAGGCACCAATGGGGGCTCCTACAGACTCATCTTTTCTGGTTTCCCTTCAAGGCGCCACGAGCGACACGGTGCCATACCGCAGGACGTGAACGCGGAACTGGAGACTTGCATCAAGGCGAACTACACCGCCGACGACTGGAAGCATCTGAGCCTCTCGCCCCTTGGTGCAGTGGAGCTCATTTGAGCAAGGGATGCCTCCCGACACCGGGCTTCCCCTTTTTCTTCTCCTCTCTTGTTTTCCTTTCTGGGGTTCATCATTTGTGATTGTAAATGGGGACGCCCCTTCAACTGGGTTGGGGGGCCACTCTCGGAGGGTTCCAAGGCAGGTCCAGGGAAGGACTCTTGCCGATGCCTTCAGGGAGTCCTGGAGCAAAAGGAAACAAACACAAAAGGCACCAAAAGGCAACAAATGACACTCCGCCTCATCAAGAAGCCACCACGGCCGGGCTTTGTTTCGGCCCCAGCCCAGTCAACATCTATTGTGTGCCCCAATTACTGGATTTTGATGAGTCCATTCCATTTCCTAGTGGCAATTCAGATGCGCTCAATGTCATTTTCTTGAATACAGCCGAACATCGCCTGAGGTACCCTTCCAAGTTGGACACCTTCGTGGCGCGGCAAAGCTGCTCCGAGGAGCTCCTTGCGCCGGGCACTACGTGCGCCAACATGCCATGGAAGCGCCGGGGGTCTTCAAAAAATTAGATGCAGCAGATGAACAATGGATCCATTGTTTATTTCTCACTCTTTAATGGCTGTGCTCATTTGCCATATTGGGTTTTCCATCTTTTAGTTTTAGTTTGTCGCATGTTTGGTTTTTTCTTTTCTTTTTTGGGGGGGTGGAGGCTGTTCACTTTCTTGGTTGTTTTCAATGGCGTCCAAGTGGAACCTAAGTGTTGAAAGTGAGCCAACCGCCAATCGCGGGAATGCTTCAACCGGGCCCAGGGTTGCTAGACTTCCCCCCAAAAGGGTGCGGATCCGACACCAGGACGGCAGGACAGCTTAGAGTGCGGACGAACTAGTAGCAGGAGTAGCAGGACATATCAAGGGAGTGTTGATTGCTGAAGAGCTTATGATTATGCTGGCTTTCGAAAAGAAGGATGGGCGAGAGTAATTCGCGGAATAGCTTGCTTGTTCGCAGAAAGAAACATGGCTGAATGACCCCCCTTTAAAGTCAAATCTCCCTGCTGAGAACAGGGAGGACCACCCCCCGAAAATTACGAGTCCCAGTTCCTATGCTGGCTCGCCCGTCGGAGGGTCAGCAAGCCACGCCGGAAGTGGGCGTTTCTTAAAGCGAAACCCAATACAACGCCAGCAAGCTGGGCCCACTTAAATTACTAAAGGGACATCCTCAAATCACCCAAGCATGGTGGCTTGAAGAACCGAGACTTAAGCATGCTTTGAGAATCCCTCAAGATGTTCCACCTCAACGGACCCAGTGAAAGGCACAACTCAAGTTAGGTGTTGTTTTGCGGGGGTTGGGTGATTGGGGGGGGTCCGTTTGCTGCGCTCGTTGCCATTGGAAAACCAGGGAGAGATTTCTTGCCGGGTTCCTCCACCCTCTTTCCATTTTTGTTTTTGGATTCTTGGCTTCTTAGCTTCTTGGTTTCTTGGCTTCTTGGCTTCTTAGCTTCTTGGCTTCTTTTCTTCTTGGCTTCTTGGCTTTTTGGCTTGTCGGCTTCTTGGCTTTTTGGCTTCTTGTTGGTTTATGCGGCTTTTTCTGGCTTTTTGGCTTTTGGCTTTTCGCATCCTCTGCTTTCCCAGTTCCTCTCCGGCGGCTTTTTGGCTTTTGCACCCTTTCATTGCTGTTTTGGCTTTGGCTTCCCGCATCCTCAGCACTTTCCGGCAAGTGTTCTTTATTTTTATGCATGTATATATGTAATCCATGTAATCAACCCCAACCCCCCGCTGCTTTTTACTTTCTATTGGACCCTTTCTTGAATCATTGCACCCCGAATTGAATCATCACTTTTTCGAACATCATGGGGGGGCTGCCTTCCCCCCAACCCCCCCGCCACTTGTTAGATTTTCTACAGAGATTCAATTGCACCACTATTTGAATCATCAATTCTTGGAACATCATGGGGGTGGGAGTCTGCCGCCCCCCCCCCCCCAACCCCCCGCTACTTTTTAGACTTTTTTGCAGAGATTGAATTGCACCCCTATTTGAATCATCACTTCTTCCCCCCCCCCCCCCGCTACTTTTTAGATTTGTTACGGCGATTGAATTGCACCCCTACTTGAATCATCACTCTTTCGACCCCGTCAACCCGCCCGCTACTTTTTAGATTGTTTTACCCACAATTTGCTGGTGATGCTGGGGATGTTGGTGGGAGACGGGCTAGCGTAAAGTACGTGAGACAAAGCAGTAAAATACGACATTTTACTGGCCAAGACGAAAGAACGAAAAAAAGAAGAAGAACAAACGAAAAGAAAAAATGAAAACCCTAAACACATGCCAAAAACCCTTCTTGGAAGTATGGGTTCCCCCCAAAACACCGGTGCGTCCCTCAACAAAGCACAGCCGCCAACTGGCTTTTTGTTGAGGGTACTATTTGCGGAATAAGACTAGTGTTGTTTCCAGCCTTCCTGTGGTGAGAACACGTTGTAATATATAAAATGCGCAACATAAACACACATATATATATATACACATTCACACACACACACATGTTAGATTAGTGTCGCATTTGTCGTATCATTGTTGTTCTTTTTTGCTTTCGTGGGTTGGCCAGGTTGCGACGCCATGTAACCGAGCCACCAGGTACTTCAAGGAGCACATGTACTCCAAGGTGGACAAGGCCCTGATGCCGGAGCAGCTGACCACCTACTTCTGCGCCTTTGCCTCAGCTCCAATGGGCTGACCTGAGTCGGCCTAGCAATGCTCGGGCCCGGTTGCAAGGTGATGTCAGAAAGTGGGTTGAGGACGGTATGCCTTCAGAATGTTGGTTTGATCACATTTTTTCCAGAAGGTCCGTTGGAGGCTCTGCAGAGAAGCCGCTCTGGTTTTCCAGCTGGATTTTGCAGGTTTTGAGGAAATAAGGACCGGCAGGCTCACAGAGGGTCACTAAAGCAGTCATTTGTATTGATACATGTAAATGCACATGCCAAAACAAGTTGAGCCAGGCCCCAGTTGTATTCCCCGCTCTTTGTCTCCCTTTTTTATCTGCCCGCACTGCGAGACCTGTGAAGAACTCTACCGTGGAAGAGCCACCAGAGATGTTCGTCCAGCCATGAAACAGCACAGCAGGTTAGTTGGGTTGCCATCCGCAATGAACTTGCACCATTCGGGGGATTCTCATGTGAGCCACGGTCAGTATTCATGGTGTATCGGAATGACATGAAGTCACCCCCCGCAAAAAAGGGTCCTTTTTGTTTTCCTTTAAGGCAATCCAAAAGGGGTACTCATAGAAAACGCTCCTGTCCAACGGACCGATTCAAGAATCGACTCCAAAGGCGGCCACAAAAGACCCCCCAAACGGCTTGGACAAGACGCCCAACGACACGGATGAACTTCTTCCCGCATTTATTCGTCATCCCCCACCTCGAAAGGGATTGTGTGACTTTGCGCACCAAACGACATTTTGTCAACATCAGCTTGGCCTGGAGCGCGACTCTCTCCTTTGGCGCCTTCAGGTCTCAGGCCTGAGCACCAGCCACTGCAGCGCCAAGACCAGCGCCATGCTACTCCTGACCAAGGCGAGCCGTTGGGGAACGCAAATGGTCGCCTTGGGTGTTTTTTGGTTGGAAGCCTCTGGCTGTTTGTCTTCATGTTCAAGTATTATGTGTTGAGTGACATGTACATATTTGCACCATGTAGACAGAAGCTTGGAATGCTCCGTTGAAGCAAACAGGTTCTCAGTGATGCCAACCCCGGTTTGAATAAGAAAAGTCGGGAAAAGTCTGATCTGGACAAATCGGTAGGGGTTCCAAACACACTTCAACAAGAAGACAATTTTGATGGCGGCGAGTTTGCTCTTTGGTTTGCTAAAACAAATACCTTTCAGTGGGATGGCAGCCATAGGATCAGGTTCCTTGAAAAGCATTGATACATGTATATATGCAATCATTTGCAACAAACACATGGCGAGCAAGATTACATGACCAGCAACAAGTCCGTTTGATTTGACCTCCCAAAACATATTCTAGCCTTCTGGAAGAATACAGTTGTCTCTTCTTGGTGGGCAGAGCAGCCAAGAGGAATCAACTACCTTTGTGCAGTCCCACCAAGTTGTCATTTCCTGTTGCCTTTTAAGCGTCCCAAGGAATGGTCAGCGCTTTTCAGTGGTCAGAATCTGCTTCGCCTTGCAGAAGGATCATTGCAAGCTTCCCCACAGAGTTCAGACAAGCTTCCATTGCTTTGTCAAAGCAGATGTAGCACCATGGCCTGCCCAAGCGGCAACGGTTCCTGATTATTTCGCAGAACACCATCAGAATGGTTTCAACCCAGTTGGGTTCTAATTTAAATAAATGGCTGAACAAGTGATGTTGCGCGATTTCTTTTGGCAGGACCCTTCCAAATGTTTGTCTTCCTAGAACAGGGAATTGGCAGAACAAAAGGGTGCAAGAAAAAATGAAGCGATGGGGATTGGCGCAGTTGGGGGCAGCCAAGATGCCCTGGCCGGCCATCGAGTTGTCGAGCTGCTCCGGGGTCTAAAGGCGCACACACTCAAGAAGAGAGCCAAGGGATGAGTGCCGCAATAAAGAAAGGGGGTGCAGTTCTTTTTCCCGATTTTTTTCAGCGACCCACTGTGGGTTCCCAGCAACGTTCGCGGTGTATATGTGCAAGGAAAGCAGTCTTCCAACAGCGTCTGTAGACTTCCACGTTTGTTGGTGGGAAGGTAATAGTGCAGCCCAAGGGGCAGAAACGGAGAAGCTCCCATTCCGCAATTGTAATTTGGTGAGCTTGAATGCATGGGCAGGTAGTTTCTGCATTTCCATGTTTGTTGTTCAGACGGTAAATAGGCCTGTGGAACAGCTGTGTGCCATGCCTTGCATTTGTTTCCTGTGGCTACTGGCAACCTGCTTTGAAGCTGGACATTTTGCTGCAGCCCCGGTGACACAGCTGATGGGAGTTTGCTGAGATTTGCGCCACCTTCTGTCTTCAACCCCTGCTGGTCTCTTATACCTCCCTTCTGGGGTGCTTTGTGCATCACCATGGAAGTCTTGTGGTTTGAAACCCGGTTCTAGAAGAAGGGTGCTGTTTCAAAAGCGGGCAGAAACATCATGGAAAACAAAACACCCGCTGGCGACATTGACCCATCATCCGAATCCTGTGGTTGCCCGGCTTCTCTTTTGCCGCCTTTTTTTGGGGCGCCCAAATCCGACAAACCGGGCGGAAGGCTGTGAAGAGGCACCACGGGCACCGGCACCTGACCTTCCGGCGCCTCGCGGCTCGGCGGACTGCGGGTTGCTTGGTGCTTTCTTTTGTCCACCTCATCCAAGTTTTTTTCCCCAACATCAAAACATCAATCCTTTTCTTTCTTCAAAACTGGATGGCCTGGGGGGGGGGGGGAATGGGTTCCACGTCTCTGC
The DNA here is from genome assembly GCA_963377175.1 of Effrenium voratum. Taxonomy (NCBI): domain Eukaryota; class Dinophyceae; order Suessiales; family Symbiodiniaceae; genus Effrenium; species Effrenium voratum. The sequence goes on from CAUJNA010000836.1 coordinate 72,429, forward strand.
GCTATTCGTGCGCTCACAGAATCCCGGGGCGCGAGCGATTTCGTGCTGTGAGGAAGGTTGGCAATTTCTGATTTCAGGCAAGTAGTGATTAATGTAGACTTCTGGGAGTCGGCATTTGCCGCCCAGGATACTGTGGTTGCACCCCGCAGGGTTCTGGGTTATCGGATGCGACTTTCAATCTGAGGCACACAAGCACCACTGAGACAGGCCAGGGAGAGGAGGGAAGGAGGGAAGGAGGCAAGGAGGCAAGGAGGACGGAGGTGATTTGCGCCATCTCTGAGAGCTTGCGCTTGGATGGCGTTGGCCACAGGCGTGGGTGTGACCATACTGTACTCAAACAGAGTGCAGGTCCAGCGGATGAGAGATGCAGAGAGAGAGAGAGAGAGCCCCTGGAAAGAAGCAGGGGAACCTCAAGCGAGCTCACTCGCAAAAGAGGCTTCCTCGCATAATTCTGCTGAGCATATAGTTATATATTGATATGTATCGGCATGTAGTGTATGTCACGTATTCTTTCTGTGATGTCATGCAATCCGATGTAAATTGATGTCATCTAATGTCATGCCATCACATGGCGTTTAAGGTGATGGAATGTAATGCAGTCCAATGCCATATAACATCTTAAACAATGCAAGTCAGTGTAATGTTGCGCAATGTAATACAAGTACTGCAATTGCATTTGATGCTATGCGACGAATTGTAGCGGTACTGTATGTGATCTAATGCAAATTAACACAATGTGATGTACTGAATTGCAATGCAACACGGTGCAATGTTATTTACCACAACATAAAGCAGTGTGTCATGCATACACTCCTTCATGGTACAGTATGCCATTGTGTGGTATGGTTTGCATGATACACTATAGCACGGTATGGCGTCGCATGGTTTGCATGTTCTAGTATGATATCGTGTGATGCGGTATGGTATGGCTTGCATGGTATAGTATGACATGGTATGGTATGGTGCTGTATGCTGGACATGTACATGCACACAAATGTATGTAGGTAATGCATCTATAAATCTAGATGGAATTGCTTCGTTTCCAGGGGCAATTGCAGATTAGCTGCCCTTTGATGGGGATGCCTCTGGTTGGAAGCGTCGAGCCGGTGGCAAGCAAAAAAGGGCCGGACAGAGTTGGAGGACAGATGGCGCAATTCCATTTTTACCCGCAGTGAGATTGTGCCACTGTTGGAGCGTCCAGGAGACCGCTGGCTTCTAGCATTACGTTTAAGCATCGGGTGTGGCTGCGGAATCCATGAGGGGATCGACCCTCCCTTGGGTGGTTTCCCTTTGCATTATTTTTGAACATGTCCCAAAAACAGTCTCCAGTCCAGTTTTAGCCATTTTGTCTTTATCTTGCTCAAGCAGAAGAGGGGTCACGCAAGAAAGAATCAAAGGACGATTGCCATCCAAAATGGCGACTGGCCATTCAGGAACCGGACCGGTGTTGTCCTTGTTTCCGCTGCTCCTGACAACTTTCGACTCCACTCCTTGCCGCCACTTTCCGCTGCCCAAGCACACACTTTTCATTTCGAGCATACCCATTTGGGGGTGTCCCGAATTGTTGGAGAAAGCCCCACATGCTAAATTCTGATAAACATATATTCCCTAATGAGCATCCATGCCGAACATGAGGCACCCGCGGTCAAGAGGAACCGCTATGTGTGAAGCCAACTGATCAAGAAACACGCGATGGAAGACATTTATTTGAGCAAGAGCGCGCAAGCTTGGGTACATGATTCGAACGACAAGGATTTGGATGACGCATTTGGCACAAGGTGACAAGCACCCAGCATCTAGGGAACCTGCGACTGATGCTGGTTTATGCTGACTTCAGATGTTTTGTGTTCAAATGTCAAGCACCAACGCTCCCAGAGCCCCCCAGCACATTGTGGGTCAGCCAGAGGATTTTGACGATGCATCCCCCCTTCCCCACCCTCGCCCCAACCCGCCCAACCGCACCCCGTGGCCTTGTGCCAAACCTGCTGCCTCCTTTGGGCTCGGAGCGCGAGAGGGCGCGTGCGCACCACCCGAATACCGAGTGAACCTCCAGACATACATTTGGTTGTATTTTCCACCGAATTGTGACGCGCGTGCCCGGCCAGCAGTTGCTGTGACCTCGTGCCCTGCGACCTCCGCTTCGCCCCTCCTTGTGAGAGGCAGAAGCGACGAGGCCCGCAGGACGAAAGCGACAGGCCCCGGCATGTCGAGGCACCCGCCCCGCGTGGGCAGCTTCTCCTCGCCATGGTATCACGGCATGGACCCTTTGCCGCTGGACAGGCGGGGGGCCGAGGGCAAGTGGTGGTGGGGATGTGGGGAGCGTCCTGGATGACAAGGTTAAAGAGCTCCATCTTGAACAGAGGGTAAAGAGCTTCATCTTGAACAGAGGGTAAAGAGCTCCCATGAGGCTGTGCCGCGTTTTTCTTCTATTTTTTTCCCTATTATTATTAATATATCTATGTACATATATATATATATATATAAATTATAAGTGTGTCCAGCTCGTCTTCGCCGCGCTCTCTTTTGCTGCGCGTGAGGCACACGCGGACGCCTGCAGTGATTGCCGCACTGCTGAAGCGCAGCGACCTCAAGGAGACTGCGGACTACGATTTTTGCAGTCCCTGCTTTTGCCGTTGCTCAGTGGCGACGGACAGGGACGTGTCGAATGCTGTGTCTTACTGAATGCAAGGCATTGCCGGGTGAGGGCGCACTTTGCCATGTCCCGGTGGAGGGATCGCAAAGGGAAGCAACTCAGTTTCGGGCCTTTTGTTTCCCGTTACAACAACCTTGAAAAGGGTATCCTCAAAAACACATGCCTAAATAAGGGACCCCCAACATGGTGGCTTTCCTTTTGGTGTTGACCTGACAAGGGTACCCTGCTGTCTAGGAGTTGAGCGCGGCAGTCTTTGTGACGGTGCTGACGCGGCAGGCAGGTTTTGGCTCATACAGATATGATGGTGTTGGCATGTATCGGATTTGCGAATGCCATTTTGCTTCAAATTTCGACATGCCCGCAAGGATGCACACCTGTAACACACAGATTCCGACATGTCCGCGCACCCGCATAGACGCATGCACGCATGCCTGCACGCAAGCAGGCAACACGCAGGCACACTGGCCGACGGGCATGCACGCCCTCTCGGATGCACGAACGCACGGATGCAAGCGTGCACACCAGCACGCGTGCACACACGCACACAGACAGACGCACAGACACAGATGCAAGATGCAGAACAGAGACACAGACCTACTCACATGGCGACTCACAGAGACGCACACAAACACATGCCCGCGCAGAGCCCAGTTTGACAACGATACTTTGGCAGGGGCAGGTAAGGAAGAGGCCTAGCCCCGTCCCTTGAGGGTGAGAATGAATAAGGAAATGTGAGAAAAGCTCACAAAGGTCCATAAAGGGTTATTGAGGCCACGATCCACCCCAGACGTCTCTGATTGCGGATGTGTGACCATTGCCACAGGCCGTCCTGTCTCGGCAGCGCAGCCGCTCGGGAGTTGCGCGTAGGCGAGGCCAGAGACAAGTGGCTGCTACTTGTCAACATATCCAGTAGTCTCGGTCTATTTGCTTTCCCATCCCTGGAACTGGCAGCTCCAGAATTTGTGCGGCGGAGAACTTGCTTCCGCTTCAACACATCAAAAGCTTTTGGAGCGTTGCTGTCTTTCCAGAGCTGATGTGGTTGTCCTTGCTGCAGTTTGGGCTAGGGGTGGCCTCATTTGGGTATGTGTGAAGATAGGGGGACCACCATTTTGTGGCTTTCCTTTGATTTCCCTTTAAACCCAAAAAAGGGTACCCTCAAAAAGATGCACACCCTTTCGTAGATCTCCGACCACTGGTGCTTGCACAGCAGGTATCGCCAGCGCCAAGCAGAAGAGGCTCGAACCGTTCATTTTGCTTTGTGTGTCGAGTTACTCAAAGGAAGCCAACTGCCAGGGGTCCCAAATTTGGACATTTCCCTTTCGACTTTGTGAAAGGATGGCGGGGTGTCCTTTCAGAGAGGCCTGGGATTGTCCCAATGAACATTGCCGCTCGAAGACTCCAAGCAACCGGTGTTTATCAAGGATCGGAAGCCCTAAGATTCGAGGATCCTGTTTATCCCAAAATGGATCGGCCTTTTTTGGGAAACCTTAGGATGGTGAGACCTTGGATGGCGAAGCACTACCGCTTCAGCAAACGGCGACGTCCCACGAGTGGCGCCGCTCGGCTACACGTGAGGGGCAAGGGCAGCGAGGAGCGGTTCCTTCATTGCTCTGAGGTGGCAAACTTGGTGTGTCTCGTCCTTCTTGAGGCAAGTCAAAGGCAAGCCGCAAATTGGTTCCTTTGACCGCATCCTCCGATCAATCCGAAGTTAACATTATTTGGTTGGATTTATGTCTGCCTTGTGAGGATGTTTCAACCATCAGAGGTCTGATGAGGGGTTGATTGCATTGGCAATCGTGTCTCAGATTTGCCTTGGCTAGCCTTTCTGGGCGTGCATGGTTTTTGGAGGCAAAGAGCCGATTGACCTTCTTTATGCAAGATGAGTAGTGTTTCTCGGCAGCGTTTTCAGTGAAGAGGTAGAATAATGGGTTTGTAAATGAAATGAGAGAATCTAAAGTTCGCAACCTTCCTACCGACTAGCGGCTTACCTGTCCTCACTTGAAGGATTGTATTGGTTGCGAACGGGAGTCTCTATCATATCATCTCATTTTCTTTTGTCTTCTCCATCAGATATTCGTTATAGATGGGTCAATGGGTGAGTGCAGAACATGGAGAAGAGGAAAGGAAAAGGAATCATTAGTGACCAGCCTACCCCAGATGCACGGCTAAAAAATGTGAAATAGATATGAGGGAAGAAGAGAATTCGAAACATATTTTGTTGTTGCTGCAACAGCACACACACACACACCTGCCTCCTTGGCCATTTTGCAGTCGCTTCTTGCGTTTTGAGCTGAAAGGCGGCCACTTCTGGATCGTGAGAAACCACAGGAAACTAGTTCCAAATTTGGAACCGCACACAAATCGCTGGCCCGCTTTGGCGGCTGTTTAAAAGCAGCCAATTGCGGAGGAGTTTTTTTCCGCTTCGACGTCTGTTTTTGGGTCATCTATTGTACGAGTGTTTTTCTTTGGTTCTTGTGGGGGAAACCAAGGAGAAACCACCGTTTTTTGAGTCTGGCCACCCATCTTCGCGGGGATGTTTTGTTGAGAGTACCTTTTGGTTGTGTCAAGGGAAACCAAGGAAAGCATACCGTTTAAATCGCAAAGATCAACAAAACAACGTCTGGCCGTATATGGATAAGTGCCCCTTTCGGAAAAGGCATCAAAGTGGAGACGTAAACACATCAGCAAGCCTCTCAGGGTCGCTCACGGGCTCCGATCCCTCGCCCTCAAGCCCGCAACCGCACGGAGGGAGCTGGACTGCTGTGGCCTTTGGCTGTGCTCTGGTCCTCATCGCCGGAGAGCCCGAAGCGACTGGAGCGGCGATCTTGAGGTTGCCCTTTTCGGTTCTGTTACGTGCCAAAGCAGGGGACCCAATGTCTTCGGTTCTCCATTTGGTATGCCATGAAACAAACCTGGAAAGGGACCAACTCCACCAAAAACAGCCCGAAAAAAACACTGGTTTAACCGGAAACCAAAAGGCCAGGCAGATAGGAGCTGGCGGGATGGGTGTTTCTTCTTAAAAGTAGTGGAGCCATGTGGGGCGGTGTTCCAAGGGAAACCGAAGGACACCTGTGTGGTCTTTCAGTTCTGGTTCGAACACATTCTCAAACATATCATTTCTATGAGCCTTCTGTCGGCACATTACCCCCCTCTCCAACAATCGTGGACAGGGGGCCTTTGCAAACAAGCCAGGTGCCTTTTTCCCAAACCCTTCAGTCATTCTGCCAGCTTCCATGCTTGTTGGAAAGAGGGTAGTTCCTGAATGGTGTTTTCCTGAGTCTAAGTAGATGCTTGCTTGGCTGTTAGAGAACCAGCGGATCGCCTTCTAACAGGTTCCTCGGGGCGATGCTTTTGTCCACCTCAGGCTTGGCCATCCGGGGCGCAGGACAGCCTGCAAGGCGCAGGCTGGCAAGACGTCCAGGGCTTGGGGCCATCGGTTAGAATGGGTGCCGCCAAAAGAGCTCACCTGGAGGGCTAAAGCAAGCATGAGGAGGTCCTTGGCATGTTGGAAATCACTATATGCCCAGACTAGACGTGGTCCTTAAAGAAGCATACAGAGGTTGTTTGCAGTGAGGCGAGCAGCTGTCAAGGTGACGGTCGACTCTGTTTTTGTTTGCGCCTCAACTTGCGGGGGCCCCACAAAGTCAAAGTCAGAGGCGCACAGCCAAGCATGGCCCAAACATTTGTGCTCCCAGTTTTCATTGGGGCCAAGCCCATACTCCTCCCACACGGTTCAGAAGGCCCAATGTTTGGGCCGGAACTTAAATCTCCGAGCTCAGGCCGAAGCTGAACATCAGCATAGTGGAAACCCCATCCACAACGTCAGCTTAGGCTGCGCAAGCTAAACCTCCAAACAACCAGTTCGGGTGAAGCAGATTTGCCCCAGCCGTCAGGCTCTCCAGACCTGACGTCAGTTTGGCAGAAGGCCGGGGCCGGGGAATGTGAGCAGGCAGTTTTCGCGGCGAACGGGCCGCCGGGCAAATGGCGGCCCAGTTGAGGGCCGGAATCATAGGAATTTGTGCAGTGTGCCAAAGGTGAGGGACCTTTTGAATGACTTGCTTTCTTTTTGGCTTCCGATGAAGAACCGGGTTCCTATTGACAAAATTGGGATCCTAGCATGTTGCCTCCCACATGTGTGGGACATGAGGCTTGGGCCCCTGTGATACCAAGAAAAGTACAGCTCATTTTTCTGAGGTCAATCAAGCAATCAATATAGGAGATTCTTAGTATTGCCCCTTTTCGTTGGTATTTTAAAGGGATACCACCCATTTGCACACACTGAACATGTTGCATGCACTACATCTCAGCAATGTTTGGGCAAACAGTGCAGCGGGTGCACTGTGGGTGTTTTTGCGCCTGGGGGGGGGGTCACAAAAAGTCGGGTGTCGAGGGTTACTTTCCACCGCACTGCTCCCGTCAGAGGAATTGGCCCCTTGCTTGTATGCCGTGGACATTACAGCGCAATACTTTTCACCTGCGTCGGTTGTGGGATTCTCGACAACTTCTAGCCCCACCTCCCCCGGGGCTTGACTACGTGACTACTGCTTTCTCCAAGCATCTGGTACCAGACCCTTGGCTGCGTGTCATGGACGTTTCCACGGAAGCCTCTCCCATTCTCATATTCTCGTGTGTTTTCGAGCTTCACTGCCCCCTTCTCCCCCATAAGCTTCCTCCTGCTCCACGCTTGTGGGACGCGCGGTTTCAGCACTACTTGGGTGCGTTTTCATTTGAGAGTACTCTATTTGGATGGTCTTAAAGGGAAAATTGGTTTCCCCGATTAAGAGACAAACCCACTTTCACGTCTTTATTCTGGCTGCTTCCTGCATTTCTGGATGGAACTTCATCCAGGCTCAGGGTGAAAGCGGATTGCACAGTTCCTTTTCCGTGAGAATGGGGGAGGATGAAACCAACATGGAGGAATGGCGCCATCTAGTTTCACCATTTTCACCCAAATGTAGCAGATGAGAACTCGCGCTGCCTTACTTCCGTCGCAACCCTTTCCCTTCCGCATCTATGCGGGCCGGGAAAGGGCAGCAGGCCATGGCACAGGTGGCAACGGATCCCTCGGCACACACCGGTGGCAACGGGTGCCAGGGGACCTCTCGGGTTTTTGCCCAAGCGGCTGACACGCTTCAGGCACTCAACAGTGCTGCCAAGGGCGGCGCAGCCGGGCTGTTGGCCGGAGTCCTGCAGGCATGAGCTGAGATCAGAGTGGAGAGGGAGCCATGTTTGCCATGGGGGAGGTTTTCATGTCTGCTTGTGCCAGAAAAGAGATGAGCCTGCTATGCAAAGGGCATTTTTCCAACCGAATATACACACACGAGTACACTTTTGGACGCTGGTAGGTATGGGTGATTTTCTTGAACATGTAGAGAGGGCTTGTTTGCGCTTCTTTGGACCCACTTCTCAGATGTCCACCGGCCATTACGAGCAGGTTTTTAGCTTCATGTGGCTGCGCACGGATCGGCGCTCAGAGCGGGAGAGGCGCTGGCAGGCGTTTGGCTTGCCGCGACCAGTTGGGTTGTTTGTTGTCGGCGTGCAGAGCGTCGCTGTCATAATCAAAGAAGACAGTCGAACTACGAAATCAGAGATATTACCGTTTCCCTAAGGTGCAGAAGTATGCCTGACAAAAAAAACATATATGTGTGTATTTGTTTCGCAGGAGCGCTTGCTTAGGAGCACGCATTCGATTGAGCCATTACATACTTGTAGTGACGAGCGCTTGCGAGCGATTCAATAGAAATCCTGGAGTTTCAAGCTGGTGCGGTGCAGTTCGGGCGGACATCTAAGACCAGCCAACCGTCATCGTTATGAGCGGTTAGTAGTACCGGGTAGAACGTGACTGACAAGGGTGTATTCAGCCAACTGCCATTACTCACAGGGTTCCCGCACAGCCATGCACAAATCTGTATGTTGTTGTGTGCTTAGATCGTAGCTGTCATGCGACATGGCCAGGACTTGCGCCCTGCTAAGCAAGAAGAACACTCAAGCCAGGAAGCCGGAATGTGCGTTGCGGACCATTTGAACTTTTCGACAAAAGGTTTTGTGCGGCTTTGGTGGACGGCCACGCCGGGCGCATTGAGCGCGCTAAGTGGTTGTCGTGACCTGCTGAATTCTATCCCGAACGATCCCAAATGAAAATCAATGTGGGGGCAAGGACCTGTTGGTCATCTTCAACCATCCTCAATTGGTTTTCGCCTGTGAAGTCGGACCGAACTGTAGAACTGCGAACCGCGCAACAGTACTCCAGTGAACTCAGGCCATGAATTACCAGTACGCCACTGGGGGCAGCCGGGGCGCTTGGATATTCTCCTTAGGAAACGCCCGGGTGGAATTTTCCAGTGTCTGTTTTCAAGCCTACCTACTGAAATCTGACAAGCACTGGGCGGTTCGGCGGTTCTTGTTTTCTTGGGCACAAGGAACACTTGTGAAAGCCATTGGATTGCCTTGGACATCTCAGACTGTTTGCATCTCGCCGCGCCCGGTTCATGTCACAGAGCTCTTGAGTCATCTTGACTGCAGGCAAAGGATCCTAGCCGGGTTGGTTTGCCCACGGGCGAGCAGACGTCAACGGAGGTGTTCCTGGCGCAGACGGGCAAGGAGATTCCCTGGAGTCAAAAGGGGCCGGAGATGCAGGACAAGTTTCGCGAGTCAGCGCTGGACCAGTGGTCGAAGTGGACTGACAACGATGCCATCGAGGTTCTCAGTTTTGATGAATCAAAGCGAGTTTTGCGGGACCTGCAACAGAGAGACGAGACGAGTCGGGTTTTTTGCAACCGCGCTTTGTGCTGACGGACAAGAATGCATCACTGCAGACGAGCGACAACGAAGTACCATTCAAGGCCTGTGCACGTTTGGTGGTTCCTGGGTTCAAGGACTACGCAAATCTGGCGGGTGAGCTTCGACGTGACGCACCAACGGGCAGTCGAATTGCACAACTACACTGTTCAGTGTGGCGGCTTCACGACCTGGGTGGCGTTTGTGCAGTGCGGACGTACGAGCAACTTTGTTGAAAGGAGATGCGCATGTTTCCAGAGAGCTGGACATCAAAGGCGCGGATATGCGCAGAGGGCCTGGTATTCCGATTCCTGGACGGCGCCTAGGGCGTGTGCGAAAAGGGGTTGTTGCTGATGCACCGAGGGAAAGGTATTTGCGGTTGAGCCGAACTCTGGCGGAATATAAGTTGTGTTTGGACGGCGCATGCTGGTACCTGAGGGATGCATCTGGTTCGCCTACAGGGATGCTGGTCGGCCATGTGGATGATCTCTTGTTCACTGGAGATGAGACAGCATTCGCATCGCTGGAAGCTATCGGCAAGGAGCTCGGACTTGGCAGCTGGAGGACCGTGACTTTATCTGGTGTGGCAAGAGGAACAGGCGAGCTGAAGATGGTTGTATTGTGTCCGTGGAGAACTACCGCAAGAACCTACGGCCGACGGTGGTTCCTCAGAGTCGCCGATCATGCATGTCTGACGGTTTAAAAGCTGTGGAGCTCAAGCAACTGCGTGGCTTGCTTGGTTCGATACAATGGTTGGTGGCGCAACCGAGGTTTGACATTGCAATTGAATTGAGTTCTTGGCACCCTGGTGCGCGCAAACAAGCTGATTCATGATTGCAAAGCAGCTGGGACTTTGAGCTTCGCAATGTGGATTGGAGCAGCGGCGGCTTCGTGACGGTCTCAGGTGCAGCACTTGGCAACGTCAATGAAGCCGGTGCCGCAGAGGGTGTGCCTATGAACAAGGTGCATTCGCAGCCATGCGTGCCGTGCTTCTTGGGGAGAGGTGCTTCTTGAGGACAGCGCGCTGGTTTCTGGCAAGAAGGGCGGTTTCAATGTGCTTGATTTCCGTTGCAGCGTGTGCCGGTTCTCACACAGTGCAGAGACAATTGGCGTGGAAGAAGGTTTTGATTCGGCGCAACTTTGCAGAGTTCATCAAGCAGACGGCCAAACGCCTGAAAGGTGTTCAGGACATGCCTAGCAAAGACTTTCTAGCAGAAGAGCATGAACTTCTCCAGTTTTGCATGAAGCTTGGCAGTGAACCTGGTTGGCATTTTGTTGACGGTGCGGGGGTTCACGTAGCTCAGAGTGCGAAGGCTTTCCGAACACTGGAGCCTCGCTTCTCTCAGAAGGAGTACCCGTTGCGTACAACTTTTAGCAAAGAGCCGAGGCGAGTGGCGATTGCCCGAAGAGCATGTGGATTTTGGCGGGCTGTTGAATCAACATGCCATTCTGCCCCACCGTGCGTCGCGGCTGGTGACCTTCTTCACCGGGCCCAAGGCAACAAATAATTTTGAAGACGTGAAAGCCGTTGGATTGCCTTGGACATCTGAGACTGTTTGCATCTCGCCGCGCCCGGTTCATGTCACAGAGCTCTTGAGTCATCTTGACTGCAGGAAAAGAATCCTAGCCGGGGTGTGGTTCTTGCAGCGCATCAACCCCCTACTGGTTTCCACAACACTACTACTTCCTTCGACGTCGTCAGAAGGTGCGGCTCAAAATGTGTCAGGAGATTGTGCAAGCTTTCGCATGAGCACTTCCGGTTTTCAGTGGCACAAGAACCAAGTTGCAGTATGATGCAGCCTGGAACTTCTGGAACTTGAGCAAAAGGCATTGACACTTACAATGTCCAACCATTTTCTTCTAGTGGGTCCGGCAAAGGAAAATGACACGCCGGTCGCTCAGGTCTCAAGTCTGCGCTCAGCCGCCGTCTCAGATGGCATGTGCCACTGCGAGAAGGTGCCAGGCTTCCAGTGGGCCCCACTTTCTTTGATTTGAGGGGTTCCACTTAAACGCCAGAAGCCGTGGCCGCTGGAGGTCTAAACTTTTGGGAGGGCGGGAGGCAGATGTCGAGTCTGTGACGACCAACAACTTGGTGTGCCCCATGTGATTCCGGTACATCTGCTTGGCAGAAGCATGTTGAGACCTTTGAACAAAGTACCGGGTAGCTATTTCACCATAGTCGACTGGAACTACGCTGGTCATCTGGCAGTTGGCTCAAAGCACCACACCCAAGACCAGGACAAACTGGGCAGATCCAGCAACAAGCAACCAGTTCGGCGGCGGCATTTTCCAAGCGGGTCGTATAAAAGTGATGAACCCCCTTTCAAAGAACCCTAATGTCCAAGGGCCGAAGCCCATGGACAAGCTAGCACGGACATGCCCTCCAGTTACCCCAGCAGTTCAGGGTTCGGCATTGGGTTTAACGATCGGCCATGGCACATGGCCCCCTCAGCTTTGCAGCAACAAAGCAAGACCAGGGAGTATCTCCAAACCCCAGAACGGTCGCCCAGAGCCCAGGCGCATTGTCGCGGTTGGGGGGAAAAAGGCTTGCTTTGCTTAGCGCGACGCTATGCCAAGCAGCGAGCACGGCCCCTGACATCAGCTGGGCCTATGGCCTGCAATGCGTCGAGGCGGAGGTGCGTGTGGTGCCTGTTGAAGAGGGAGGGGGGCGGGATGGAGCGGCGGCAATGCTACAGTTGAATGTTGGATCCTCAGCTTTCCCATTTACAGACACACCCAACTGCCACGTTGTGTGTGTTGAATCTTCAGACCGCAACTGATCTTTGGTGGATCCGACTCTTTGATGTTTTGGATCAAGGGACTTTGCTGCGTTTTTTTGCCTCCCAAAGCTTATATATTTTTTCACAGGGGACCCTATCAGATGTGGCCGTGGCTCAAACCTGCAAAACACATATTCCAACGGTTGGGTTTCTTTTGGCTCCAAGTGCAGCTTCTCCCCAAGAGTGTTTCTAGATCTGACCAAACTATCAATGTAAATTGTTCCTAGATCCAGGGTGTTCTCAAAATTCCCCCCCCCCCCCCCCCGGCAAAAGAAAAAGGTTTTTTTTTGGATTCACCCCAGAAAGAGCATCCACTAGCAAACCCGGAAGTTCCTCTCGGCTCCCTTTCCAAGAAAGTAGTCTTCCAGAGGGGGGCTTGTTCACTAAGCCATGTTCGTCGGTGGAAGGGTACCAAGTCCACCCACATGTACTAGTCCCCTTCAAACGTCAAGCACGAGGAAATTTCGTTTTGCCAAGGCGATGTTCCGAAGCTCACCAAACCGGGCAGGTCCGACTGCCGGCTCTACTGGGCCGATGCGCCAAGGGCAAGGAGCCGCCGCAGCGACCCGGCGACTGAGGGGTCGTCCGGGAGCGTGGGTGTGGCTTGGCTTGCTTTGTTTTTCAGGTCCGAGCAAACGGTCCCAAATGTTTGTTTGGTTATGCCTTTGCATTAAATACATTTCTGTTCCTTTTGCCGATGTTCTTGGGATACTCTTTTATGACACACGCACATGCAAACGCACACACCACAAAACACGGTGCAGACCCCCAGAATTGTATGATTTTCCGCATTTGCCATGGGTGGTGGGCAAATGGGTGCTTCTTCACATTGGGGGGCCCCTTGAAATGACCGAAAGCGAGCCAGATCACTCGCAAAGGCAATGCGCCCGCCGTAAAAGCCGAAATGCCCACCTGCAGCCACATCCAATGATGAACATGGGGATGTGAGGGCGGATCGGTTCCCAAGCAGCGCCATCCTATGATGAACATACATAGCTATGTGGCTATGTGCCCCTAAAGTATGTGTGGGGATTTGCGGGGTCATATAGTTCTACAGGAAACCATTCGATCGAATGGAGAGTATGTTGGAGAGGCGGGTTTGTGAGAAGACACTCCAGATGGCTTCTTGTCCTTTTACCCTCCCATGGAAGCTGACTGGCCATCCCTTTCAGCAGAACGAAAAGGTCCTCCAGGAACCTTCAGTCAGGCTCCTCGTTAGCGCAAGGAAGGGTATGAGATACAAACTGGTCGGAGTCAACTATTGTGTTCATGTGAGGATGTACCTCTTTTTCGGGTATATATGCTCCTAGGACACGCAAATGAAGTCGAGCTTTTAACCACTTCACCAGCTGAATACTACCATTTGGCCAAGATCTCCAGATCTATGGCCCTGGTCTTGCGGCCCAAGCCAGGGCCATCTGAAACCTGAGGCGCGGCTGTCGGCCACGGGGACTTCTTGGGCTCCAGGGTCTGCGAGGTGACCGCTGAGGCAGCGGGGCAGGTCGGGGGCAACAAGTTGGGACACGCGACCCAAGTCACATGTCCCATCTACTTGTACCCCCATTTGTACCCCACACATACCTTTAAACTTTAATTCATGTAATATATATATATATATATATACACATACATACATGTATATTTTGTTTTATGTATATGCATTGATATTCCCATATACCCCTTCTGTTCCTCTGATATTATACCCTACATAAGTTGATACCACAATTTTAGAGGGACCATATTGTTGACAAACAAAATAATGGACTGCTTTTGCTATGCTTTGCCAAAACCCTGGCGTCCCAAGTTAACGTTGGAAGTTTATGGGCCCTTGGTGTTGGAATGACCAGAAGCCTGTGCTACCTTTTGTGAATGCCAGCAACATTGAAAGCGGGGAGCGGAGCTGCAACCCTCGCTTGCAAGGCGCTGCGCTGATCACAGCAATAAACACTGCATAAAGCACTAACTACATTGAACACAACATTGAAAAGTTCATAGAGCACTGCCACAATTCCCTAAAGCCCGCGTTTCAGCTCTGCCCTTGTTTCCCGTTTAGAAACTCGGGAGTGTCTCCAAGGCTTTTTTGCACGGGTTTGGCGGTGTTCAATGTAGTGCTCCATGTATTGTTTAATGAGTGTTCAGCCACTAGCCGCTGGATTTTTTGTTGAAGTTGCAAGTTGCATTGCTTTCCTATATTTGAGTCGGTTGCTAGCCGGTGCATTACCAATGAACCAACGCTGACAAACCGTTGACAGGGCTAACGTGACAAATCATTACTGTGTGGTTGGGGCACACCCCTAAGCGCACGTAGTTTTGACCCTTGAGTTCGGGGCGTTCTTGGGGTGGTTCATAGGGGTCTGTTTGGGTTGACACAGACGGAATTCCACTGCTTTCAGCTTGGTTTAACTCGTTGACCATTGCCATCCCTTGGTCCAGCAGCAGGGAATGAATCTTGGGCAATTTCTTGGGCCTTTTTTGGAATGGCAAAATAAGATCCAAGCGCTTTCATTCCGCTTAAGGGGGCCTTCCTGGATTTGGCAGCAGGGTTGTAGCCAGAAGTTTCTGTTCAAAACCCTTTGATGCCCGACCCATGATAAGAAGCTTGCTCCGCAACATGCATGCCCAGCTTCAATAAGGACCCTTCTCCCCAAAAGGTTCGTACACATAACTCATTCATGTAAATGCGGCCGGGTGTGGCCGCCAAGGCGTTTCATTTTGATGTTATATAATATCAATTTCTCCGCAGCAACACACAACAACATACACACACATACAGACGGGCCTGCTTCCGAATAAGATATGGAATCCCCCAAATTGGTTTTCCTTTGGTCTCCATTTCAACCCTTAAACAAGTTGCCCTCGACAGAAAGACAGACCCACAGAAGGGGGCCAGCCCAATGCGAGAGTCTTGTCCCCTCATAGGGCGAAGCAGCCTCACACAGGTCAAGCCAGTGCAAACCCCGCGGGCGCAGGCAGGGGCCAGCATGAAAGGCTTCCGGGGTTCGCAAGGATGCCAAGGCGTTTTGTTTGCGATTTGAATGTTCGGACTCCTGGTCTTGCATGGTCAGGCCCGTCTTAGAGTCGAAGGCTCTTTTTTTGTTTGGAGCGGTAAGGATACCACCAACCAGAAGCCAGCCATGTGGAATGGCTTCGATATGCAGATTTCTGGTTGTTGTCTAAGACTTCCCTTGTTTTGATCCTTTGTACTGTGAATGGAACCTGAGTGGGGGGCCTTCCGTAAAGCCAGTACGGTGAAGCTGGGGCCCGAGCCAGCCATATTGACGTGGCTCAAGAGTCACTCGTTGCTCCAGGTGATGTGGTCGAAACAGCTTTCGGGCCACAAATCTCTTCGGGGTTTCTCAAAATAAGCTGGTTTAGTTGGTCTTGTCATGGCAAATCAACCCATTCGTTTTGATTCACTTTTTGGTTGCCAATGTGACTTGCATTCTCCTTTTGGTGGGGTGGTGCTTAAAGGTGAACTACGCGTGTTTATCAAATTGGCGACCCCTCAAAAATGCTTGGGTTCATTTTGATTTCCATTCAAGCCGTACCAAAGAGCGCTCCCTACTTTTAGACAGACCCTTTGAAGTCTTAAGTCTTACCTCTCAGAGGCTTATCCCAGTTTTCAGTTTTCGGGCGCCACTGCTACCGCCATTACCGTCTGCATGGGCGAGCGGGTGGTGCCGCAGTTGCTGCGGCTAGCATGGCCCTCAGTGGCGGCACTGCTGTTAGAGCAGGCGCGGGGGGCGGGCGAGCCCCGAGCCCTCCACCTTACCTCTTGCTTTTGTCTTTCATACGGCTTTTCTCTTTCTTCTCTCTCATGCTTCCCTCTTCTCCTTGTCCTCTCTGGTCTTTCCAAGGGACCTAAACTGGGCAGCATCATAGGACAATAAGCTGTGCAGTAGCTTTTGCCCCTCACATAACAAATTTGAGCAGAACAAACGATGTGGCTTTGGATCAAAACCAATGGTACCATTTTTTGGGGTAGGATCGGGATGTTCACTGGGGGTACGATTTGGATTTTGACCCATGGCCATGTGGCCAGGCCACCTCAGTGACCACGATCTTCTTCGTGGCGGCGCTCGATGACGAGTACCTTCTGGGCTCTGCCGCCCGCCCACAAAGACGCACACGCACACGCATGGGTATGTGTCACAATAGGGAGACCCAAGCCATGTTTGTTGGTGGAGGATAGTAGGAGCGATTTCGGGTTCAAGGACCGGTTAGGGGACAGGCATCAAAACACCTGTTAAGCAATCAAGAGGAACAACATATTAGGCATCCATCCACAGATTCGGCATCAATAGGCGCTCATGACACACTGCATATTGTGCTGTGGGGCACATGAGATGACACAATGAGCCGAACAACAACTCACTAGCAAGGAGGGATTTGAAGAAAGGAAGGAATTCTGGAAAGCAGGGAAGGCAGAGGAAGGCAGGAAGGCAGGAAGGCAGGAAGGCAGGACATAAGGAAATTAGGAAATCAGGACATAAGAAAGTAAGTGCAAGGCCGTTGCAGCATCTAGGTAAGATGCATTTATTGTCACCCAAACGTAGCAACCTGGGCGCATGTCAAAATGAGCGGCAGTGCCAAACGGTTGGTTTCCTCGCGGGCTTCCCACTCGGCAATTGGTCTTTGCAGTTGGTGGCTATTAAGTATTGGTTGGGACAGGTTGGTGAACATGATTCCCCTTGCGAGTCACTTTTTATTGGTAGTCTGCAGTTGGTTTGGAAAGGACATGGACGAAGACCAGTGGCTAAGACGACCCATTTTGCCGTGCCCTTCTTAGGGGGCAACTGCTCCCTGATGTCCCCAACGGGTCCAACCAGATGTTCGTAAGGGGCTAAAGATTACGCACGCACGCACAAACAATTATGATCATGTAAGGAGCCATGGCCTAACAGTACCCCTTCCAACTATTAAGCCCTGCCCAGGTGGGTCTGGGTGTCATGGCGCAGAACGTTTTTGGCTTCAGCCTGGGTGTGGGCGTGAACAGCGCGCTGAACACGCTGGTCTCACAGAGCCGAGGCCGGGGCAGTTGGGCGGTGGGGCGGTGGGACGGTGGGGCGGTTGGGCGATTGGGCGATTGGGTTTTATCGCTTGCTTGGCGCAGAGTGGTGGTGTCGAAACGATGAAATCTCTTGCGGTGCTATTCTGATGGTGTCCTGGAAAATATGTTGCCTCGAACCGGGTGGCTTCATTTTGTTTTTGTAACCTTAAGCATGTTGCCTCAAAAACGGCAGAACCGTAAAGCCACAGTTGAATGGCGGCTTGACAAAATGGCGAACCGTTTCGGGGACCGGCTTAAAGGTACCCACCATATTTTGCTTCCAAGAAGGACTCCTTTTCTTGATTCTTATCTATTTGCGCTCGAGGAAAATGGACATTCTTCTCAGCCTGGGTATGATACAGGGAGCATCCGTTTTGGGGGCTCCCTTGTAAGACCAGTTAGCTTTGGGCCATGTTGCAAGCGAAGAATGTTGCCCCCTTCGGGTCAACAGGCTTTGGGCCGATGCATCCCCACTCGCCAGGCGCGGGGCGCCTGGACCTCTGCCGCCTCTCCCTGCAACAAGCGCAGGTCTTGTGCTTCCTGGTGGCGGTGCCCAGCATGCCGCCCGATGGAAACGGGTCTGGGGTCCATTGGAAGCCGAGGCAAACAAGGCCCGCCTTCAAAAGGGAAAAGCAAAGGATGTTTAAACGTGGGTTGTGAAACATGTAGCAGGTGGTTGGCCCAAGCCTGAGCCCGAGTTTTTGTCGGCCGGCTTTCCTTCATCCTCTCGGTTCTTGATTGGGGGGGGATACGGGATTTGGTTGCATTTATGGCTCAGATGTCGAATGCTCAAGAACGCTTTTCACGTTTCTTTTTGTCTCCCAGGTTGGAGACTCAAGTTTCCCATGAAGTCGCGTCCAAGTTTCATCGCCAGTCCCTGGGATGATGCAAGAAGGGAACCGTGATTTGAAGGGTAAAGGTCAGGAATGGAGACTCGAGATGTTTGCAATGGTTTGAATGTCAAGAGTTATCCATTTGCGCGCAAATTAAAGCTCACCTGGAGGGTAAAACGAGCTGACCCGCGACCGCGCCTTGAGGATTCCTTATGCCCAGTTTGTGAGTTATAGTCAATCGCCGGGGTAAAAGGAGTTCATCCAGGATGAAGGTTCCTGTGCTTGGGAACTCCTTGCTCAACGTTCCCCGAAATCCATCCACCTGTTGTCGTCGGCTTTTTTCTGAGCGATCGGAGGTTTTTCATGTGGAATGCCGGGGGCTTCTTCCGCCTGGTGGGCATCAACCCCCGCACGGCCCAGGCAGGGCGGGGCTTTCTGGAAGTGATGGATGTGGGCTGTTCAAAGACAATGCGAGATCCGGCCTTTGATTGCGGTATGGCCTTTTCAATCGACTTGACAAAAAAGGATGAATATGTATATATACATATACATATATATATATATATGTACATATATATATATATATATACACATGTGAATAAATATACACACCTGAACATGCGTGTATACATATAAAATGATTTGTATTGAGTTTTACTTTGATTTCCCTCCTTGCTGCAAACTTCCTAGTGTCTCAATTTCCCAAGTGCCGCAGCCATGCCTGAATCTCAAGCAACAGACACGGCTTTTCACTTTAGATTCATAGAGCATTTGATGCTGAACCTTTGCCCGCACGTTAGAAGCCTCCCCCACTCCCCGCTACCCTTCTAGGAACTTTTCTGGAGGGTGCGGGGGCAGAGGCTCTGCTCTTTGCTTTCCTCCCAGTTTGGACTCCTCCCCAAAAGCTCAAGGCGCTAACTGGCTGCTCCTCCCAGGACGCTGGGGAGTTTGTGCAGGGCGCCGTCTTCGTGACGCCTTTTCACTTCTTGGCATGCGCCACCAGGTCGTTCCTGCGGGCGCTGAAGCTGCCGAGGCCCGTCTTTTACGTGTGCCGCGGCTGCAACCGGAAGAAGGGGTGGCCCCTTTTTGTGTGCCGGTGGGATTTGACTTTGAGCGTTCTTGTCCCATGGATTTCCGTGTGAAAGGCGAAACCCGTGCGTTCTAATTGCCTTTTTCCTTCTGTGGCTAGTTTTTCTCTGTGAGCCAAGAGGGGGGATGACTTTTTGTTGACGCAGTGAAGCTTAGTAGGGGAATGTCCGAACCAGAACAGGTGCTGCCGTCCTCTTGATTCTTTGCATAGTTTGGGGTCGACCTCTTTGATACCAGGTTTTGATCACGACTCACGTCTGTAAGGAGTGCGCTAGTGGCTCTGTGCCATCCCATCTGGTGCTACATCCTGGTGCACTGCCTCAAGCAGGAGCGGGGGTTGCGACTCACAGCCTCTCAGCTTCCGGTGTTGCCTGGGTGGTGCTTTGGTTTCCCTTTGTTTTTCTGTTTGGTTGGAGTTGGTTCCCCTCAGATGTGGCTTTCATGTGGGTTGGCTGTAAACCAAAAATCAGACATACCCGCTTTTACTTTCGGTTCCATGGGAGCTTTAGACTCGCAACAAAAAGGATAGTGGGAATTATGCTTGGTCCGAGGACTTCTGTGATCGAATCCATTCGTCCTATTTTTTGAGCCTCCCCCCCTCCCCAACCATTTGCCATGGGTCAAAAGCACGGGTCCGAATGATTGGCGGAAAGAAGCGGGAATGCTGCTGATCCTATTCCATCGTGCATTTTTTGCGTGATGAGATGGGAGAAAGAGCAGTGCCCCGCCCAAAACAGCTGATGAACCTAGTCTGAGCTTGGTGATACAGATGGTCTGATCGTTGCTTGTTGGACTCTAGGTCTATGTTGGTCCGCATTTGAAGGGCGTTGCAAAGAGGATTGTAAACAGGTCTCTCATGAGTATCAACCATGACCGTCTTGCTTACGATTTGCTTTGTTTTTCAGGCGCCTTTTTGAGGGTCGGTTTGGGCACAAGCTGTGCTGTTCCCCAGGCAGAAACCACCCGTGGAACACTCCTTTCAGAGACAGCGCCAAACAACCAGGTTCTGTTTGTCAGTTTTCTTCGTCGACTTTTTTGTTGTTCCTCCTGCTGTTGAGTTGTGTTTCTGTTGGGTTCTGCTTGCCTTGTTC
This sequence comes from Effrenium voratum, assembly GCA_963377175.1. Classification (NCBI taxonomy): domain Eukaryota; class Dinophyceae; order Suessiales; family Symbiodiniaceae; genus Effrenium; species Effrenium voratum. Next base: position 92,702 of record CAUJNA010000836.1, read on the forward strand.
GCTGTTTTTCCCCTTGTGCTTTTCGGTTTGCGGGCGAGGGCGCCTTCGGCGCGGGGCTTTGCGTGACGGTCTCCAACTCGCTGAACTTTCTGCCGCTGGGACGTGGGAAGGGCCGAATGACATCCCTTCGACCCCAAAACGCAGATGCGGATCTGTCTCAAACCTGTGGAACCCATGACAATTCCCTGAAAACCAAAACGGGTAAGAGACAAGGTACTCTTTTTTCAGTCTTGGTCCACCATTTCGGGCCTCCCCAACTTGAGGCTTCTCACCACGTATGTGGCCATCTTCCAGCCGGGTGATTCCAAGAACGCCTGGTGCGTTCTGCCCTGGGACCTGTGCCGAGAAGTTGCCACTTTTCGCCGGCCGGCGCCACTCGTCAGGAGCAGGGAACCCATTTGCAACCTTTTGCACAGTTCATTTGCAATAGACTTCTTGAGCAATGGAAGAGCCCTATGAGGGCTGGATGTCCAGCGACTCGAGTCAAATTGAATGACTTTAAAGTGGACGGGATTCAGTATTTCTCCTAGAAGCCAGGAGCGTTTCAGGAACCTGCCTCAAAACCAACGTGTGCCCAGGATTGGCGAAGTCTGTTGCCGTTGAAGGAAAACAGTGCATCTTCAATCCTAGGCAGATGCATTTTTCACTTTCTATTCTCTATCCACATATTGGCATGTGTACACACAAGCACACATATCTTAGTGTGTATATATCTGTATACAGTACATGTACATGCTTATGCATATTCCTACAGATCAACATGTTTTTTTCCCGAAAGCATGGCGAAGGGTTCTTCCGCTGGGTTCACTTGAGTTGTTCTCATGAGAGTCATTACAAGGTGTCATTGCAAGGAATCATCATCATGAAAGTCATTGCAAGGAGTCATTGCAAGGAGTCATTGCAAGGAGTCATTGCAAGGAGTCATTGCAAGGAGTCATTGCAAGGAGTCATTGCAAGGAGTCATTGCAAGGAGTCATTGCAAGGAGTCATTGCAAGGAGTCATTGCAAGGAGTCATTGCAAGGAGTCAAGGAGTCATTGCAAGGAGTCATTGCAAGGAGTCATTGCAAGGAGTCATTGCAAGGAGTCATTGCAAGGAGTCATTGCAAGGAGTCATTGCAAGGAGTCATTTGCAAGGAGTCATTGCAAGGAGTCATTGCAAGGAGTCATGGCAAGGAACTTGCAACTTGCACTTGACTCCTTGCACTTGCAACTTGCACTTGACTCCATGCACTTGCAACTTGCACTTGACTCCATGCACTTGGCTCCTTGCACTTGGCTCCTTGCACTTGCAACTTGCACTTAACTCCGTGCACTTGCACTTGCTCCTTGCATGACTCCTTGCAATGATGACTCCTTGCAATGACTCCTTGCAATGACTCCTTGCAATGACTCCTTGCCATGACTCCTTGCAATGACTCCTTGCAATGACTCCTTGCAATGACTCCTTGAAACAAGCAAGGAGTCAAGTGCAAGTTGCAAGTGCAAGGAGTCAAGTGCAATTGACTTGCGAGGAGTTAAAATCTCTTCTTAGGGCGGCGGGGTAGTGCCGACGACACTACACGAAAATCGACCCTCTGCGGGGATCGGCGTGGTCGAGGTGCAAAAACCCATGGTTTTTTCCGATTTCCAACATGCCCGCGCGACCTTCTGCGGGGATCGGCGTGGTCGAGGTGCAAAAACCCAACATGCCCGCGCCTGCAAAAATCGTCAAAACCCATGGTTTTTGCGTGCTCGCGCAACCCTCTGCGGGGATCGGCGCGGTCGAGGTGCAAAAACTCGAGGTTTTTTGCGATTTCTGCGGTGCTCGCGCAACCCTCTGCCGGAATCGGCGTGGTCGAGGTGCAAAAACTCGAGGTTTTTTGCGACTTTTGTTGTTCGAACTGGTCCTCGGGAGTTGTCTCGTGGCTCGCGCGCCTGCTCCCGGAACCGGCGGGTCCCGGGTTCGATTCCTCCCTGGTCCGCGGGCGGGCGTCGCAAGATGCAACTTGCATGTGAAAGCAACTTGCGCAGAGCAACTTGCGCAGACCAACTTGCACCGACCAGTTTGCGCAGAGCGCCTTGCCTAGAGCAACTTGCGCAGAGCAACTTACGCAGAGCAACTTGCGCAGAGCAACTTGCACAGAGCAGCTTGCACAGAGCAACTTGCAGGGAGCGCAAATTTGCACAGAGCAAATTGCAGGGAGCCACTTGCAGGGACCAACTTGCCGGAGCAACTTGCGCGGAGCAACTTGCGCAGAGCAACTTGCACAGTGCAACTTGCGTAGAGCAACTTGCGTAGAGCAACTTGCGCAGACCAACTTGTACCGACCAGTTTGCGCAGAGCACCTTGCCTGGTGCTGTCTCGCGCTTGCTTCACAAATGCTTTGTGTAGGGATGCAGCGTTGGGCCGACCTCGCTTGCGATGTTCTTGTTTCGGGCCAACCGTGGTCTAGTTTCTTTTGGTTTCCTTTGAAACCAAGGTAATGAAAGGAGTACCAACTCCAAAGCACCCACCTTCGCATCTCTAAGTCATAACGCAGGGGAAAGCAGCTTCAATGCGCATGTAGTGGCCCTTAGTGGCTCTTTATGCGTATCCCATGGAATCCCTGGGTTGCCCCCGGTTTGTGGATGGACACCATCGACCGTCCAGCCCTTTGCAATTCCAGGCCGGCGCCGAGCGACTGCGCTTCGCCGTCCGGCGACTTGGCGGAGCAGAGCTTCCGCGCGTATCTGCGAGTGGCGGTGCCCTCAGCGCTGCTGCTGTGGTCGGAGTGGTGGGTCTACGAGGCCATGGCTCTGCTGGCAGGTCGGGCGCTTGGGCGATGGGCGAGGTGGTGGGCTGGTGGGATGTGTGGCCGGAGCAGATGTCACGGTGTATAGGTTCCGGCGCCTTGGGGAACTTAGGCAATGGTTGACCGAAGTTTGTGATCGATTTGGGAGGGGCATGGGGCGACTGACTAGAGGATGGGATTCAAAGGGCTATGTTTTGTCTCGAAATTGGACAGGGAACCTCGATTGAAACAATCATCGCTACGAATTGCAGTTTGTTTACCAGCCCAGAGGCCCACCCAAGCGAAGAAAGGCTTTCTTCATTTCTGGGAGATGGTTTGAAGAGAAGCCCCAAAAGGCCGGCCATGAAGCAAATTTTGTGTCCAAAGCATGCCGAAGTCGTAGCGCACGCCTAGGCCTGTGCGGGAAGACGGGGCTGGCGGCGCACACGGCCACCAGCAACACGCTCTCCGTGATCTTCATGGTGCCCTCGGGCCTGGGAAGCGCGACTAGCGCCATGGTGGGCCACGCCATCGGCGAAGGCAAGGGGGGAACCGGGGCGGGGGGGTGGTGTTGGGGAGAGATCTGCGAAAGAGGAAAACCGGGTAAACACCTCTTCCTAACAACAAGGCTGTTTTTCTTTTTGGACTTTTCGTTACAGCAACCCCACAAGGGTGCGCGGCAGATTCATGGCCTCAAGCTTTCGAGGCAGCAGCGATGCGGCCAGGGCTGTGCTGCGGGCGGCGTGTCAGGTGATGCTGGGCCTGTGCCTGCCAGCATCTCGCCAACGACCTGAGTCGAACTGTTCCGTTTGGGGCCTGGGGTCTTGGGGGCGGGTAGATTTCCTCATTCCGTCACCCCTGACCCGCGGGTGATCATTGTTGTGCGAAGTTGTTTTTTGGGGAATTCCACTTTCTGTGATACCAAGGAAGTCCCCTTAGCGACGAAGTAGTCGTGGGGTTATACCGCAGATCGGTATCTCAGACAGGCATCAACCATGCTTCGGGCGCTGTTTTACCGGAAGGGTTTTTGATCCCAACAATAGCTTCCTTGAACAAAGGGATGATCAATTTTACGCAGTTTTCTTTCGGTGTGATTCGCAGCAGGTTCCATGGAAGCTTCGGGATGAAACATTTGCCAGTGCTGTTCGGGATGCTACTTGGGTCTTCTCTCCCAGGAGAGGGAAGCCAACCAGGAACGTGGGGACCCCCACAAAGCCGATTGAGACCATTTGCGCCTTTGGGCGCCATTGGGGTTCTGGGGCCTGGAAGGGGGCCTCGAACCGATCCGGGCCGTTCGCTCGCAGATGTGGCTGGCGGTGCAGCTGGGCCGCTCGTGGGTGGCGCGGTTGTACAGCTCCGACCCGGAAGTCGTGGCCACCATGGAGGCGCTCTTCGTGGTGCTAGGCGAGGTCTGGCGCGTTTGGGGCGCTTGGGGCGCTTGGGGCGTTTGAGCAAAAGGCCTCTTCGTTGGGGTTAGATGCCTTAGGGTGCCTTGCCGGGTATCATCATCATCATCATCATCATCATCATCATCATCATCATCATCATCATCATCATCACCACCATCACCATCATCATGACATGTTGTCATAATCATTTTCATAGTCATGATCATCATGCCTATCCTCATCCTTCTCATTATCCTCATCCTCATTATGATTTGCTTTGCACATTACCAAAGAACAGCAGTGGTATTGGTTTAGGTGCAGGGCAATACTGGTTCTGGGCTGTTGAGTTTTGTTGGGCATGCAGATACGGGGTTGCGTTGCAAGCAGTGATGATGATGGAGTTCTGCATACCCAACTGACTTGCGGTTTGGAGTAAGACCTTCTGCCATGGCCTCTCTCCCTTCTCCCTCCCCTGAAAGTCGCCGTGTTTGTCTCGAAACCGGGACCTGCCGCCCAAATATATATATATATATATATATATATATAATATACATAATATACATACGCAGGTTTTCTCTTGGCTCAGGTTGAAACAATCCCCAAAAGGGGGTCTCCCTTTAATAAGACACCCCCCCTCCCTTCAGACGTTTTTCGCTGGTCGCCGTTGTTTGGGTGCGTTTCGCAGGGGTTTTCCAACTCTTCGATGGGCTGCAGACGGTGCTGGAGGCTCAGCGGGCAAGGGACCAGGGAAGGCATTTGAAGCAACCCTCATGTCACATGATACCCACTTTGTTCCGTGGCAATAGCCAGGCTGCCAACCTAAAAACCGTGGCTCGGTGCACCACTTCTTGCAGATGGGTGCTCTCAATATGAATCCTTTTTGCTGGAGGTTGCCTCACAGCTCATTTTGTTGGAGGTGAACCTATTTTGCAAGACCAAGGAACATGCTTTTTGGCAGCCAGGGGCCAGGCTAAGCTGTTTTGAAACCCAGCGCCTTTCATATGGATTTGCCCGATTTGCCCGATTTGCCCATTTTGGGCCTCGTTTCGCTTCATGCTCCCTCCACAATTTTGGCTGGACTGGCAAGACCCTGGTCCTGCGAAAAGGGAAACCTAAAGTTTGTGGTTGGCCAACTCCGGAACCAACTGCAGAGCAGCGAACCCTGGCACCACCCCAAAACGGGGGGACGGGACAAGAACCTTCCGCCCCGTCCTTATCTTCTTGCTAATTCTGCAAGTGGCTAAAGCTCTGCCGCGCCGTTTTTCGCCAGTCCATCGACGGCCAGGGGGGCCTGATTGGCCTCGGCCTGCAGCGCCCGGCGAGCCGCGTGAAGCTGGGGACCATGGTGCTGGTGCGCCTGCTGGGCGCCTACGTGCCTCGAAATGCCGGATGCGGAGGCGGACAGACGAGCCCAACAAACTCCTGGGCCTTTTGTTCGTTTTTGGGGAAGAAGGTTATTTGGGGCCCAGAGACGGTTGGTTTTCCGAGAGCAAAGGGTATGGGGGAGGGGGGGCCGTGTGATGGGGGGCGGGTCGTTTGGTGGAGACCCCCCCCTACAAATGATGTTCACCAGGTGCTTTTGGATGCTTTTCCTTGCGCATGATTGGTTTTACAGCAAAAACGCGGCCTTTGGCGAAAGCCAGTGCTTGTCCGATTGCGGCTGCTTTACGTTTCCCGTTGAACACCATCAGGGCCCCTTTTGTGATAACATTTGAAAGGGAGACCAAATTGAGATCATTCACGGATCAAGTGGAATGCACCGCGAGGCTTCGCGAAAAAGAACTTAACAAAAAGGAGTCTCTGGTTGGGCGCATGGCAAAGCTACCTGCCATTGCAAATTGTGTCATGTTGTTTCCAGTTTTCAAGCAGTCTTGAAGGGTCCCCGTGGGTGTCAAAACCCCAAAATGTACCCTTTGTTTCCTTTGCAAACCCGACCAAAAGGGGTTGCCAACTTCAGGAAGGACACTCTTGAGGGCTCGCCGAGGCGAGACAAAGTCGTCGGGCTTCCCACTCAGAAAGGTCGATCTGAACCCGTTGAATGTTCCTTCCGAACCTTTTTTGGGGTAGAAACTTGTCACAAGCGAAGAATCAATGAACAGAAGCATATATTTTCTGCTTCCTCCCGTGCCAAGGTTCTTTCCCAGCCTCTACATTGGGGCGTGATGGGCATTTGGGTTGCCGGCACTGCTGGCATGGTAGTGACCGCCGCTCGGCCTTTGTCAATTGGCGGAACAATAATGAGTCAGAATGCGTCTCAGTCTCACCGATCGACCAACTGGTTCTTTACGAGGAGATTCGTTCGTGAACTATGCCCAGAGGATGCCACCGCAAAAAGGTGTGTCTCGGAAACAAGGGAGCGACTTGAAACACTGCATTTTGGAAGACCCCCAGTGGGTTTCATTGATGGCTTTTGCTGCAATGTTAGGGGGTGGAGACTGCCCTCAACTCCAAAGCAGCGCTGACTCACACCACCAAATACGTGTGAGTGGGTTTCAGGACGCACACCAACCACTTGAATTTGAAGGTTTGCGTGGCACAACATTTTTCTCAAAAGGCTATGGAGGAGTTTACTGGAAGAAAGGGCTCAACTGGCACGTGTAGTTTTTGGACCTGGGGCAATTGGCTTGACAAGACTGACGCGGCCTGCATGCTGCGTTCCGCGCAAATTTCCACAAGCACCCGGAGATAGAAGAAGATAAAACAAAGTCACCCATAATTAATAATGACGGTTCCGTATTTTTTGGCCTTGAAATACGGGTTCTGCTCTTGCCGCCATTCCGGACTGTTCGGGTTCGGCAGGCCTTGTCTTACCAGGCTTTGCCCATGGGTGTGTCTTGTTTTTGAAGAGAAAGCAGGAGGGAGCCACCCATTTTGTGGGTCCATACGCTGTCCTATGGTGAGACAAACTCTCTGCTTTTCCCGGTTTCTGAGCCATGGGCTTGAACACCAAGCAGTGCGAGGTGGTCAATGGCATTTGATTGGCCGGCATACCTTCAAACCTGGTCGGTGGTTCGATACATACCAATAATCAACGCTGACAGGCGGCTTTTGGAAGACTGCATGCAGTTCTCTTGAAAAGGCCATTTTATGTCCACTTCCATGAACCTTTGTCCGTCCGGAAAGGTGAGGTCCCCTTTTAGACGAGTACCTTTTGTTTCCAACGAAAATTCGGCAAGCCTAGGTGGCCCTGTACCTGCGCCTGGTGAAGAACTGCAACCTGGAGCTCCTGGCCAACTCAGTCCAGCAGGAGCTGGTGCCCGCGTGAGAAGTTTTTCGCCTCGCTCCTCTCCGGGCGCCAAAGGGCTCCGACGGCTCCAAAGACTCAGGGCGCGCGGAAAAGGCCGAGATGCTTTTGCAGGCATCAGGCGCTGTGGTTGAAGGGGGATGTTGGGATCATCACCCGCACTCACAAGAGGCACGTACTCGGTCTAGGGGTACTCCAAGTGATTTGGTTCACTTTAAGGTTCACTTGGATCATGCAAACTGGTTGGTGTCAGGACGGCACGGCTTTTCAGCCGAATTCCCGCGGAAACTGTTGCCATGTTGGGGGGGGGGCTGCTTTTGGCGCATCCCCACTAAGTCAAGATATGATAGGGGGCGAAGGAGGCGTCGGGCGGAACCATCTGCAAGTTACGAATCAAAGGTTTTCAATGGCGAAAAGGCCTAACTAATGTTCCTTTTTGGTTGGTTTATGTTAGAGAGATCCGCTGCCAAAATGGGCGACAAAAGCAGCTGAGAAAAATGTGAGGTTGACCTACCCAGTGATTGAATTACCATTGCAGCCAGGATTCTATCCCCCAAGTGTTGTGTGTCAAATGGAATCGCTGGGCTATTGCTTATTGATACTGCACCAGAAGCTCTTGTCATCCATGCACCTAGATTCTTGTCCTATGAATTATGGCGCAAGCATTGGATACCAGCTACAGTACGGTAGGGGGCCAATTGGCACACATGGGTCCAAACAGCCTGTTTTTCAAATTGAAGTGGTAGTGGGTGTGTTTCCAGCTCATAAAAAAGCAATCCAATTCAGACACTTGGGCTTTGTTTACAACCATTACGAGCGTATTATTTTTTTTTCTCCAGCTTTGAGTTGGCAACAGTTGCCAAGGGTCCATGGCCCAAAACCTGCCACAGCCCTTCCCGTCTAACAACCCCCCCCCGTCCGCCAGGGCCCGGACCCGTCAGACCCCTTCCTGGCGCGCTACGGCGGGCGCCTGCTGGGCGGGGCTGAGGCGCCCGAGGCCGCGTCCGCGTCCGCGGCAGGCGGGCCCGCTGCAGCCGCTGGGAAACCGTCAAACAAAATCTGGTTGTCCAGATGAGAAGAGAGGCGCCTTTTTCAACAGAGCAAAGCCCTGCAAACGGAGCTCTTTCAAGCAGCTCCGCATAGGTACTTTCTGAACAAGACCTTTCGACTCGACTCGGCATGGCTTTTGAGGCGAATTCCCGCGGAAGTTGTTGTCGGGCCCTGCTTCGGGGGCATCCGAACTGGATTTCCTTTCATTAGCTGAACCCACAAAAAAGGGGCTGCCCTTTGGTTTCTCTTGAAGGCACAGACAGAGTACCCCAATCACTTTTATTTGGAAGGCTGGCCCCTGTGCGTCTAATGCATATGTCTGTACATACACATATATGTGATCCCTTTGGACCCCTGTGGCACTGTAGCTGGTTTCAGTTGCTTACATTCAGCCATTTGGGCCGTCTTTGGCCGACGTCGTTGGTCATTGCGCAGAACTGCGAGTCGGACAGCAAGCCTGATTTGATGAAGAGGCAAGCAAGCAGATGGAAGACTCACACATCAGTCAAAGCCAAAAACACTACTCACCCACACACGCATGCTGTCGATATCCTTTAATGTCAAATTCAGAACGTCAATATCAACATCCTGCGGTCCTAGGTCGGCAAAGTGGCTCCCTCGTTTGAACAACGTTTGTTAGACCCAAAGCAGGTCCATCAGGTAGCTGATTTGACGGCTGGAATTTCGATTGGGCTAAAGTGTTAACCGTAGGTGGTCGCTTGTCTTGACTCTTTGTAAGTATCCACTTGGGCCACCATTTTGGCTCAAGTGGACACTTCCCTTTTGTCTTGGAATCTGAAATTTCTCATTCCCCTCCTATCAAAGCCATGTACACCCCCGCCTATGCTGGTGCCGCGGTTGCAGAGGCTAAGGCGAAGGCGAAGGCATCCATGGCGAAGTACCTGGCAAGCCTTGTGAAAAAGGAGGAAGAAGGTTGGACCGTCCTGGCGGCTGAGGTCCCTCAGGCACCGGACGAACGGTTCTTCTCCAGCGCCGACGAGCTGGAGCAAGCCCCACTCATCCCAGCCAAGCGTAAGGCCGAGGACGAGCTGATGGCGGACTCCCCTGGGGTGGCGCAGGTGCCGAAGGCCCTGACACGCCCCCCAGGGGCGTTCCTGGAGCTTCTCGACCCTCCAGAGCCGGATGTTCCCATGGAGGAACTCCTGGCGGAAGACGAGGAGGAGCCCCCGATGGAGGAACCCCTGGCGGAAGATGAGGTGGACCCCCCGATGTCCGACACCAAGTGGCAGGGACGCCAGGACCTTATGGAAAAGGCCAGGGCGCAGGTGTCCTCGGAGGGGGATGAGGACCCCGCAGCCCCCCCGCCAGGGGGAAGCGTCTTCACCAAGGCCCTCAAAGTCTCTGAGGGCCTTTACCAATTCAGTGCGGACCAGATGGCGGGCGACTTCCCGTGTTTTGATGGGACCACGGCCGCCAGGCTCCGACGACTGCAGGCCAAGGATGTCCAGCGGCTCTTGAGAGGCTTTGAGGGCCCCCAACTCAAGCAGGGGGGCCTGGAGCGCGTGGTGGAGGCGTTCTACATCGCCAAGATGAAGTATGAGCATGAGGCCCTGCTCAGCACCCCGGGACAGAAGGTTGGCAAGCGCGCTGGCCTGGGGTATGGGGGCCTTGAGAACCGCCCCCTGGGTAAGGAGCCCACATCCTGGATCTGCCCCTGCTGCACCATGCCCTGGGTGAAGAAGGGCGCCAGGAAGTGTATGGGGTGCGGCAAAAAGACGGAGCCCATCGACACGGCGTCCAACTTGGCCACCCTGGAAATGGCGGGCACGCACTGGCAGCTGACAGTGGATGACCAGGGCAATGCGGTCTGGACGGCGGCCCGGTCCGCAGGTGCCGATGGCCCTGACACGGACCGGGCCCGCGACCTCAAGCTCAGCGCCTCGGTGGATGTCAGCGAGCTGGCCACCGACCCAATGGCATGCGAGAACCTGGACCAGGCCAGCTTCTCGGATTTTGTCCCCTCCTCGGTCCGGGCGGTGATCAGGAACTGCCCCATGGAGCTGGACGAGGATTTCCTGACGGCCCCAATGGGGGAAAGGCCCCCGTTGCCGGGCGACAAGGAAGAGGGCCAGGAGTGCAGGGCCTTCCACCCGTCGGCAGTGAAGGCCTTCAAAATCCAGACCCGGCTCAACGCCACCACCATCGCCCAGGAAGAGGCAAAGAAGGCAGACCAGGTGGCAGCGGTGGAGCGATCTGCGGCGGTCCTCCACGAGCTCCAAGGAGGGGCCATCGATGGAGGAGGCGATGGGGGACAACTCCTCAAGAATTTGGACTTGGACCTTTTCCGCGAGAAACTGCTGGATAAGCTGGGCGCGGACTGGGGGAGGCCCACACTGGAGCTCCTCCAGGCCCAGACCACTGCGGAAGAGGCGAAGGCAAAGCACCAGGCCAGACAAGCGAAGGGCGCCCTCGAGACCAGAATGCTCGAGCCCATCAAGCCTCCATTCAGTGCGTGGCCTAGCGAGGTCCGAGTTGCCATTGAGACAGGGGTCTTTGAGCCGACCACGGCATGGAGGGATTTCAGCATGGACGACCTCACGTCCCTCACGGACTCCTACCTCGAAGCCAAGGCGGTCATCTCGCTGGGTAGGAACCCCTTTCCGGGGCCCTCCTGGCAGATCTGCCGGATCTGGCGGGGATCCCCATTCCAAAGGCGGGGGGCTCTGGTGCGGCGCGCCCAGGTGCCGAGGGCCCTGACAGGCAGCCCACCATCCCCCCAGCTTCGGGCTCTGGTGCGACGAGCTCAGGTGCCGAGGGCCCTGACAAGCCGTCCGCCACCCCGGGGGGCCTGGACACCCAGGACCCGGAGGTGCAGCTCGCGGTCCTGCGCTGGATGATGAGCAAGCGTGTCGGAGAGGTCCGCATCTTTGCGGGCCGCTGGGTCCGACGACCGGGGCCCGTACACGTCCCGGACTGGGCCAACAACCTCACCAAGGTGAATCCGGAGGCGCTGGAAAAGGGTACGCATCCCAGGAACCACCAGGCGGGTGGACTCCCATGGGCCAGGTACTCCGTTGAGGAGCTGAACCAGCAGGCCAAGGCGGGGGACCGACCATACCCCGAGGACCTGCGATCCATCTTCTGGGCGGCCCCCCACGATCCGGAGGAGGACTTCCACTGGGCGCGCCAGATCTCGTCCTGGACACTCCCAGGCTTGCTGGGGATGTTTGGTCACAGCTTCACTCTGCGCCAGCTCTGGGGAGTCTGGGAGTCTCTGCCATTGCTTCAGGGCCCTAGACAGCGGGGCCCGAAGAACAAGGCCCAGAATCAGATCCGCCTGGAAGGCTGGGAGACCCTGAAGGAAGATGCTCGGTGCTTCCTGAAGGAGGAGGGCCTTCCGCTTCCGCAGACAGGACCGGAGTGGCGCCTGGTCTACCGGGCCATGGGCAAGGTCCTTGCGGCCCGGGCCTTCCTCACGGACACCCCGGCGGAGGTAATGCAGCTCCCGGTCCAGGACGTGGCGGACTCCAAGGAACAGATGATCCTCCGGGCGGTATGTGATGAGCGCATATCGGTCCCGGTGGAGAGTCTCCAGCAGTTCCCAGAGGTGTACCAGGCCCTCATGGACCGCATTGGAGGCCCGGGGGCCCTGGCGGAGGTGAAAGTCAACTGGCGCTGCAACACGAAGCAGTGGTGGGTCGGCGCAGTCCCCGACTCAGTGGCCCCCTCCATCTACCGCAAGCTTGGCTACACCAACGACATGATCAAGCTGATGGGCCTGGACCCCTCCGCCCCCGGGTGCCGGACAGGTGCCGATGGCCCTGACATCCGCCCCAGGGGAGGAGAGGGCGATGAGGGGATCGTCTACCCCCCCATCACATCGGACAACGTCCACGGCGTGGTGGGCAAGGAGTACAAGAAGAAGAACTTCTCGGCAGAGACGAAGCACGTCTTCTGGGCGCACATGGAGTGCGGCCTGGTTCTGAGCTCAGTCACCCCATGGGAGCTCATCCCCAAGACGAAGGGGGAAACCCGGGGGGGCTATATGTGCAAGTACTGCAAGGGGTACTGGCGCGCCGGGGGAGGGGGCACTCGCCTCCTCCAGATCCGGGCCGGCAAGGCCATCCTTCAGCTGGTGCTGGACGAGCCGCCCGATGGACTGTACAACCGCTGGGTCAAGGAACGGCTGGAGTTCTACCGCCGGGTAGAGCCGTCTGCCCCGCTGCGGGATGTCTCCGTGGTGGACCAGAAAGTCCCACGATTTAGGTTCAGCCACGTCACCCAGACCGGCCATGTCTCAGATGCCATCTGGGAGCTGATTCTCCGGAACCCGGAGGCGGCGGCGCTCAAGCGCATTGACGACATTGCCAAGGGGGCCGTGTGATCATGCAACACTGCGGCCATCCGGAACGGAATTGCAGGGCACCCCGGGGGAGGACAGCTGCCGATGGCGCTGATATCCCCCCCGGGCACAGCACAGGCCTTGGCCTGCACCAGGCGAGAAAAAGGGGCGCGCTTGGGCTGGTCCGGAGTGCGCCTGTGGAGGCTCCCCTGGGTCCCCCCCCCCCCCCGTTTTCGGGTTTGGCTTTCCGGGGTTTTTGGGGCCGCCCGGGTTTCACTTTCCGGAGTGGATGTGGGCCTCCAACGTCCGGCTTCGCGAAAAGACCCCGGACCCGTCCAAGAAGCGATCTGCCGCATGCATTGAGTGAAAGAGAGACCCGGAAGAGGACTTGGGGCCCCCCGGGGCCTTTTCCCGGGTCTCTCTTTTGAAGTGCGTGCAAGGCGCCTTGAGATTTGGCTCCGGGCTCGAGTGGATCATGATGATGTGGAGGCCCCGCCTCCCTTCCCCGTTTGGAACGACCTTCCTAGGGGTCCCAACCGCGGTCCAGTTGATTTTGCATGACCTTGGATTTGCACCAGTGCAGTCGGACGGGGAAATCCTCGTGGCGTGCTGCCTGGAATGGGTCAAAAAGGACCAGGTTGCCAACCCGGATGCGGTGGTCTTCGACCCGCGACCGTGGACACGAATCGTGGGGATGGCACCCGACGATGACCACGTCCTGGTGGCCTCGGACACCTACAACTTGATCCTCGCAAGGATACTCGGCTCCCAACCACAACCGCTGGAGGAGGCGGATTTGGAGCTCGGTACCAAGACCCTGCAGCAACTTCTGTTTCGTGCGGCAGGCGCTAGACAATCGTACACCTATTCTCCACTGGAAATGGAACAGGCCATCCGGGACCGTGAGGAGTGGATCCTCTCCGGATCGATTGAGGCCCCGGATGTCCTGGCAGTGGCCAACAAGTGGCGGCATTGGAAACCAGGGAAGATCAAAACCCAACTGCCGACATCCCAACGAGCGTTGGAACAGCACTTGAGGGCCAGGTGGCTGGAACGCCTCCTGGGCTACTTCATTCCCTTCCGCCACCAGATCCCCTACATGCACCAGGTGATGGGGGCCAAGGAGCTGGAGGAGTTTGGCCACCTGTTCGGAGATGCCCGTTTCCGGACCATCCGTGCACATTGCTTGGCCTATGAGGGCATGCGCAAGATCGGCTTCCAGAACCTCCCCTGGACGGCCGGGGACGTACGGCACCTCATGAACCAGGCGGTCACGCTGGAGGTCACCCCGGCGAAGCTCCAGAAGTGGTGGGGCACTCTAAAGTGGCTCTCCATTAAACTCGGCATGCTCAACGTTGACGAACACAAACAGCTCCTGGCAAAGCGAAAAGCCATCCAAGAGACATTGGTGGACACCCAGGTCAAACCACAGCGTAAAGCGGTGGTTCCGACCCGGGCGATTGTTTGGGCCCTGGAACAAGGGGCGGAAGGGGGCCCCTCGGAGAACCAGGTCCCGGAGTTGACCAAAGCAGTGGACAGGTACATTCTGGCGATGGCCAGGTTCAACCTAGCCTGCAGTGCGCGCTTCAACGACGTGCAGCACACCTCGCCGCAGACGGTCAGGTCCACGAGCAACACCCTGGAGCTGCTCGCCTGGCAGACAAAGACCACGTCGGCAGTGGCCATCAAACGGAACCCGGTCCCGCTCATCGCCCCATTATTCTCTTTCTCGGGAGCCAGATGGTGGATCCCCTTGGAAAAGTGGTGGAAGAGATTCAGGGCCTCGGAGGAGTTTCGCGAGATGGACTACCTGATCCCCACGATCAATAAGGACAGGACGGGTTTCATCCCCCGCCCAGGCACCCCAGACAGGTCCCTGAGGTGGCTCAAAGACGCCCTGGGGAAGCAGGGCGCGCCAGCCAAGGATGTGGCGGAACTATCGTGGTACTCCTTTCGGGTCTTCATGCCGGATTGTGCATTCCAGGCTCACATACCGAGGGACCAACGCCAGTACCTGGGGAACTGGTTCAAGGAATCCACGGCGGATGTTTACACCCGGGAGAAGCGACACGTGGTGTGCTCCATCTGGGACCAGGTTCTCCAGAAGCTCCCGTCCATGCAACTCGAGGCAGGAAGGGCGGTCCGAGTCGACCTCGGACATGAGGACTGGGCGGACAGGGTGGAGTGCCCTGCCTCACCAAAGGCCTTGTTCAAGGAAGTCCCGGACACACCGCCCTCACATGCCAGCTGGGATGTGATCCCCGCCGACAAGCCGACCATCACCAAGGTGGCTGCAGATGAGGTGCCCCCGCCTCGGGGTCCACTGACGGTGATTGCCACCACGGCCCGAAAGGGTCCCACCAAAGCCTACAGCATGCACCTACTGGACACGGATGGCGTCACAGTGGGGTGTGGCTGGAGGCCGGGGCCGCCCAAGATCTCGGAGCTGGCGGAGCAGGACTTCCATGCTGAACCGGAGATGTACCTAGGATGCACCAGATGCTTCCGGCATTTCACCTTCCCGAACACGTGGATGGCCGTGGAGCCCTATGCAGCGCAGGACTCCGAGGCCTCCATCTCCCTCTCCTCGGACACTGACGAGAGTGTGGACACTCAGTCTGACAAGGAAGCGATCGTCCTCCCGGAAATTGAGTGAGGGGGGATAGAGCAGGTGCCGAGGGCCCTGACACTCTCCCCCCCCGTGCCTCCAGGGAAGGCGGCAGGGGGAGGGCGCAGGTGCCGAGGGCCCTGAGACGCTCTCCCAGGCACCCCCCAGGGTCCGCAGCAGGGCAGCTGCACGCACAGGTGCCGAGGGCCCTGAGATGCGACAGCGGGACCCCACGGCATATGGGGAAGGAGGACCCCCCCAACGACCAGCTCGTCCGTTGGTATTGGCAGCTGATGCGATCCGTCCGTTGGGAGTGGCATCAATCCTACTCCCATCAGCTGCTGAGGGGAGCTGCCCAGTGGAACTGGGCAATCCTCCCATTTTGGCACTAACCCTTATGCGGCAATAAAGGAGGCACCGTTTTGCGAATAAGGCCTCAGTAGCACCTGAGTGGTGCTTCAAAGAGTCTGGGCTAAAGTGTTAACCGTAGGTGGTCGCTTGTCTTGACTCTTTGTAAGTATCCACTTGGGCCACCATTTTGGCTCAAGTGGACACTTCCCTTTTGTCTTGGAATCTGAAATCCCGCCCACCCACACCATGGCGGTGCCGCCGATGAGTTGGTGGCACCACCACAGTTGGTGGCACCACCACAGGAGATTACCGAAGTGTATGCGAACGCAGTGGCCAAGCTCCACAAGACCGCCAGGAACCTCATGGTCCTCAAGGGCATCCCGTGGTTCATCCAAGCGACGCTGTCGGATGAGGGCTTTGTCTCGATGGAGGACCTCGCGACCCGGTGGGACTCGCCCGACCGGGCAAGGGAGACGGCGCCGAGGGAGTTGGGCTTCGCCCCCAACAACAACCACTACACGGATGTGACCTCCCGGCTGATCGCGGCCCGTATGTTCCAGGTGGTTCACGCGGCTCAACGATCCATGGGAGTGGGGGCACATGCAACATCGGGACCCGGGCCGCACACGCCCGGGGACACTGCCCCGAATCTCACGGTCTCGTGCGAACGGGGGCAGCTGGAGAGGGTTTGGGAGGAGAAGACCAAACTCACCAAACCCAAGTTGGCCCTGCAAGGAAGCGACCAGCTGATGAAGCGCCAGTTCAAGCTCTGCGCTGGAGGCGAGATCGGCTTCATCCCCATGAAATACCTGGTAAGCGCACTCCCGGAACCAGGAGAACGGCCATGGAAGACCGCCAAGAAGACCACGGTCGATGGCTGGGACCGGGAGGACGAGGTGGAAGAGCGGGGCGAGCCGAAAACTCGCCACCAGCTCGAGAGGATGCACGCGGTGTTCCGGAACACCCTCCTCATGTGCGTCCTATCGTTTCCACAGTTCGGCCAGTTCGACATCACCCGAGAGGACCTGGAGAGCTGGTACGAGTGGTTCTATGGGGAGGACATCGGGGGCCGTTTTCCCCCTCCCGAGGACCACGTCCTGGCAATTGCCGAACGCAATGCATGGCGGAAGATTCACGAGCAGATGCATGAGGGCAGCACCCTCAAGGCGGCCATGCTGTCGGTAAGGCAGGACACATTGTTTTGGACACGTGAGGTCTATGAGAAGATCAGGACCTTCTCCAGGGGCCGCCCACAGACCAGGACATCCATGGACTACGCACCACCCCAGAAGGGCAAGAACAAGTCCAGGGGCAAGGGGAAGTCCAGGGGCAAGCCTGGGAGCAAAGGGAAAGGTAAGCCCCCCCAGCCGAACAATCAGGCCTCCAGGGGCAGTAACAAGCAGGCGGCCACCGATCCGAAAGGGAACCAGTTCTGTAACAACTGGATGCGAGGGCGCTGCCCGGGCAACTGCGGACGCACGCACAAGTGCAACCTCATCCTGGCGACGGGCCGCATCTGCCTGGGACTGCCCGGGTTGACTAGGGGCTCGGACCCCGACCCCCCGGGAGGCCTCAGGTGCCGAGGGCCCTGATAGGGCTCGGGGGGGCGAGAGGGGGCGAAAACGCCCCAAGCAGGCACATGAGCCCCCTCCTGCAGGTGCCGAGGGCCCTGACACAGGGGGGGGACAGGCCAGGCGGCGGCCCTCCTCGGCGGAACAAGGATGGGGACGACAGAACCAGCGTGCACAACACTCTAGCTGGGGTCAGAACAACCACACAGCTGACACAACGGCAACGCCGCGGCCCCGTGCCACAGGTGCCGAGGGCCCTGAGATGGCAGGGGCGGGACGGTTCCCCGCAGGTGCCAAGGGCCCTGACACGGGGGGCCGCGCCCAGCAGGCCCGAGTGCCGGACAACTGGCAGCACACCGCAACGCCGAGGAACACGCCCAGGAGGCAGCCGGTCCCACTTCCGGCGCCCAACATCATCACGCAGGACCCGGTGGTTTTTCATAAGAGTTCTGTTGGGCTGAATGAAGGGGGCCAACGCTTTTCCGCTACCCCCCTGACAAGTCCCACGGAGCTGTCACCGGGAGGGGACACCTTCCCGTGGATGGAGAACATCCCGGAGCGCCTGGCACAGCGGCTGAGATGGACACAGGGCACATCGCCCAAAGTTCCATCCAGTGGGCCCATCATTGTCCTGCTCTATGCAGGCAAGGAAGACCCAACTTCCTTAGACAGCTGTCTTCATGCCAACTACCCGCACCTCTCCAGCATGGTGGTGGCAGTAGACATCCTACGATCCGGAC
>CAUJNA010000836.1:110807-145792 GCA_963377175.1 Effrenium voratum
GGTTAGGGGGGGGCTTATCCTCTATCCTCTAGTAAGTATCCGACACGCCGAGCAATGTCGGCGGATACACATCACATTCTGGGTGCCAATTGTATTTGAGATTCCTTTTCCTGAAATATTCAAAAGGGACACAATTAATTACACCGAAGCCTGAATTCAATCAAACAAAGCTTTATGACTCTGCGTCAAAATAGTGGGACCCCAAAGAATGGCGGGTTTCCTTTTCTGTAAACTTAAACCAAGCCGAAAGGGGTGCCGACTCCAAAAAAACACGCACCCCCATGCACGGTGGGTGCACAGACGCAAAAGAAGACAAATGTTTGTTTTTTTCTGGCCGCGGTTCAAAGCCGGAAAAAACGTTTGTCTGCGTGGTGTCTGAGGGTCGCACCACATCCATTGATAGATGCGGCATGAGCTTTTGCTCCAAGCAATCTTCAAAAGATGTCGCGCAGGCCATGTGAAACAGTCATGGCTCACTTGCCCAGACTTTGCATTCTTTTGGAAGACCATTTTAACGGCAAACACAAAGTGCCGACTTGTTTTGACCAATCCACGCTGCGTTGCCTTGTGATTGGCCTCGCTCGGAAGCCTAGGGGGCCCTTCACGGTGCTGGCCACCTATGCCGTCCTGGCGCAGGCGAATCTGGTTTTCAGATTTCAACAAAGTGGCGGATGCGGGAGGAAGTCATGGCTTTGCTTTGAATTGTGGGGGGAAAATAGGGGGAACAGGAGAGGGAGTTTGTGCGGAACGACGCTGCTTCAGCTTGAGCCCTGCTTGCAGCCTTCAAAAAGGGGACATCCTCCGCCATATTTCTTATGATGTCCAAACTTGTTTTGGGAAAACTGGGATGTCATAGTGCCAAGTGCTGTTAGCTTCCCCTTCCGGTCGGGCTTGTGAACTCGGTTGTATGACTGCCTCGGAGCCATTTTGGCTCAAGTCCTTGACTTGATCCTTGGTTCGATCTCGGATCTTTTTCATTTGAGTCCTTTCAGGTAGCATGGCAATGGCCATGGAAGTGGACGGGCAGTCTGCGGCGATGGAGCTGGGAACCCTGAATCAGAGACGGCTGCTCCAAGCGCTGTATCCCCCCCGGAGGGTGCTAGCTTGGACAAGCAGCCTGGGAGCTCAAGGAGACCACCGACGTTCTGACCTTCCAGGAAAAATGGGGTTAGGGCGCTGTATCTGCCTCAAGGGACTCCTGGATTTTTTCAGGGACTGAGGACGCTTGCTTCTCGTGGACACGAACGAGTTCTGTGTGTGCCCACTACCGCAGACCCGGTGGCCTGGATGCAGCACAAGGTAATGGAAAAAGCAGTCCCCACAAAGGTCTTCAAGAAGCTTGAGGACAAGCAAGCTGGACCGACGGAGATGTGTCCTGACCTCTTCTCACCTGGTGGCCTGCGGTGGTCCGCTGGTACGGCCTTGGGGAGGACCCGATCAACACCCTGACGGGCAAGCCACGTATCTGGCCCTCCAAAACCGAGTTGGAACAGACACCACAGGATTTAGAACCTCTAGCTCCAACCACTGCGGAGAACTACTCGAGCGCGGAGAAGTTTGAGGAGGAGATTGAGCGCACCTTTGTGGAATCGCTCCTCCTCTTCATGTTCGCTGCAGACAAGGTGAACACACATCACTGGAGATCCACATCCCCCTTAGGACAGACAATGCCTGTGCCGCTTCCAGAAACGGGCAGTCTTCGCATCTTGCGGAGTTACCGCGACGAGACCGGATTTTAATTAACACGGATTGCCACGAGACCGGGGTTTCAATAAAACACGGACGTGTGCGGGAAAGGGGGTATGAGAATACCCTTAATCCGATGAGGGTTGGCAGAAAGCTGACACAGCCTGCCCGCCTCAAATTTTGGATTTCAGCCATTCACGTGCTCTCGGGAAAAGAATCTTTGGGGAGCGCTGCAGACTGCGCTGTGACTTTAAGAGCACCAAAAGGGGGCTGTCCTAAAATTTGCCTTTGGCTTCCCTATCAACAAGGACATCCCTGTGAAAGGACCCATCTCCAATCTCCGTCGAACCACGCATTCGAGCCACGAGACTCTGGTGACACGCGGCAGTCACCGCCTCGCCAGGCCGCGTGGTTGCTGACGCGCCTCACGGTGCCGGAGACCAAGGGCAGATCCCTGGAGGACGAAATGCGAGCCATGCGCGGTCAAAACGGGGGTGTTATTTCCACCAACGGCGGGCTACAAATTCACCCCAAATGGCAGCTCAGTTGGAATTGGGCCAAAAACGTGACAGTCAACTGTCAGACAGTTAGTTGATAAGGGTGTTCTCCATTTCTTGTTTCGATGTTGATACGACGGGGTAATCTGTGGTCAATTGGTTGCGTCAATTTTATTGGCACCATTTCAAGAGGAAAGCACCGTGACTGTGTTTGCGGTTTTCGCGAGGTTCGGCCAGAGTTTCTAGCAGTCTATCGTCCATTTGGGAGGGACACGGGGACCAGCCCGATTGTTTCGCATGTGCGGCAAGTCTTGAGGGGTTAAGAAGACCCGGTCAGGAGATCCAGGAGGAGGCCTTCCAAGGGCGGCTCTTCAGGCGAGACCCGAAGGGTGAGCACCATCCATTGGCTGTCCTTTTGAAGGCTCGCTGCCATGTTTTTTGCTGGTCGCTTAAAGGCTTAAAGGGAAACCGCCGCGATGTTGGAGGGTCCTTCCATTTGACACAGCCACAAAGGTTCGGTCAAACCCTCCAGTTGTTTGTGCTTCATTTGGGAGGGACATGGTCTGTGGCTCCTATGGCTCCTGTGGCTTCCCTTTAAAAGTGCGCTACACAGGATGAATGAAAACAAGACATTGCCGGCCGCCCTCTTGATGCTGAGATTTCGTTGTGTCTTCTTTGGTTTGTGCTCTGAGAACCGGACACCAACGCTTGTCTTTTTCTGAGACGGCATACCGGCCAATTTGCTAAACCAAGCAGGTGGAAGGGCCGACGCCGACACGGGCCGGCGAAGAAAGTCGAATCGCCAGGCGCGTCTCCATCATGGAGACACGGTCGTTGCTGGGCATCGAGCCGGAGCCCGTTGCTGCCGGCTGATGATTCATGCGATCATTTCCCGCGGAAATTCGCACAGAGGGCGGCGGGCGGCGCTTTCTGGCCGAGTCCAGAAAGGAAGGTTTAGATTTTTTTTCAAGGGATCTTTGCAAGGCATCTTCCAGTGAAAACTCAAGGGCTTCGAGTTTCCGCCGTTCTGCGCGGGGAGTGAGGGACGAGCCCCAGCGAAGGGGTTCGCAAGCTAACGACACGCGGTGGCCGGTGGCTTGGCCAACGATCGGATGCTGCCGTCCTACCTGTTGACAAATTTTCGACTTTGTGTTGGGGTTCTTGATCAATTTCAACTTTTTCGTAGGGTTCTTCATAATTGTCATGGTGGTCCTTCAGCGATTTCGGATTTGGACAGGGTTCAGAAGTGTTTGCGGGGAGTCAGCGCAATCGATGTGGATTTGGTGGATCCCCTTGGCCTCCGACGTATTCGACACCCAAATCAGCTCATGGACTATCTTGGCCAAGCCCAGTCTCCGTTCGATGGAGATGTGTCACTTGGACCCTCTAGATTTCTCACTTGGAAGGGCCCGGCTTTTGACACATGGCCGCTGTTCGCCTGGATGCTTCGTTTTCCTGGGCGCAAAACAGAAACCCCGCTTGCGCATGTGTGCACGGTGGGCGGCGCATTGCGAACGAGCCACGCGGAGTGGGTGCCTGAAAGATTCTCACTGGAGCCGACGTAAGGGAGGACCTAGACGTTGGCGTCTTCTTTTTGAGAGTAAGCTTCTTGCCTTCAAAAGGGAATCCATTAAAACGGAGGGGAGTCCCCCATTTTTAGGAAGCACCCAGATGTTTGTTGGGGATGTAGATGATTTGGAAACAGGGAAACATACTACATGTGTCAAAATCGGGCGCCATTTCAAAGGGCACCGGCTTGCAAACAACCACCGCCATTTTGCTTCGGGGTGGCTGACAATTTGACAATTCCTACCTTTTCTTGTTGTTTTGAAGGGCAAAGGGTGCGGGGGTCCTCAATTTGGAGCCGAGCAGTCGAATGGCGGAGGACATGACCTGAGGTTGCCAAATGGGCGGTGTGTCCCAACATCAGCACCTGGAAAAAGTGGACCACTCGCTTGATTTTGTCCCTTTGAAGCTGGGCTCTTCAGTTTAGGAACCACCTAGATGGCGGCTAACACGCTAACAGTGTGCTAACACGCCACGCTCCTGCCTCCCACTCTTTTGCCCTCGGCATGCCGGACCAGGTGCCTTCATCAGTGCCAGACCTGATGGGCATAGTCTCCAGCATGACAGAAGAGAACCAAGCCGCCTTAACTGCCATGCTCTCAGCCCTGCGTGATCGGACGGCCTCGAAGCTGCCCTTCCCACTGATGAGTCTTCAACCTTGCCGCCTGAAGGGGCATCCACGCAAGAGCTTCCAGAGCCCTGCACAGAAGAGCCGCCCTTAGTGAATCCGTCTTTTTCTGACCTTTGTGAATCAGTGTGTGGGGAATTTGCTTCGCCTTACCCTAGCCCATCTGTCAGACTTCATTGCAGGGTGCCATGTGTCTCAAGCAGAGGACCGAACTGCACCCACTGCAAGCAGTGGCCCCTGGCTGCGTTGGATGCATGAGCGCAATTTGGTGCCGCGAATCGTGGCGCGCGTCAGGAATGGCTCTCCAGACTGCCCTCTCTCACCGTCCGAAAGCCTGGAAGTGACAAGTATGGCTTACACGGCTCTGCAATTGCCCTGCCCTCAAGATATGAGCCCCGAGGCAGGACAGCCATACAGACTCCATCTGCTGCAGGCTTTGGCCAACTCTTGGGGTGACCCAGACATGGCCCTGCTGCCATTTTTGCAACACGGGGTTCCGACGGGAGCCGTCTCAGCCTTGCCACCCAGCCTGCAATGGCCGGCCAAAAAGCCGGACACCGCCGCGCCGCCAGATCTGGAGATCTGTGAAGGCAACTGGAAGATGGCCGAGGACGAACCAGAGACAGTGCAAAGCCTGCTGCGCAATGAAATTGCAAACAACTGGATTGTAGAAACCGGCCTTAGCCTTGCCGAGGCTCGGGAAAAATGGCCTTTAGGTATAGCCGTAGGTAAATTAAATGTAGTTTTTGCAGAAGGGAAAGAGCCCGCCTTGTCCTGGACAGCACCGTGTGCCAAGTGAACACAAGATGCCATTTGCCAGAGCGCCTCAGCCTGCCAATGGCATCGGACCTGGCGCTGTCCACACAACCGGACGACACTCCAGGAGCCTTCGTGGGTGCAAGCATTGACTTCAAAGCCGCACACAAACAGGCGCAGGTCCGCCCTGAAGAGCATGGCCTTCTGCTGTTCGCCTTTCAGGGGAAACTCTACCATTATAGAGTGTGCCACTTTGGAGGCCGTTTCTCGGCATTCTGGTGGCAGCGCACTGGCGCATTCCTACTTCGCCAAGTGCATGGGTTATTGGCTTGGAAGCCCCACAAAGCCTTCCTTTTCGTAGACAACCTTCTGTGCGCACTCGTCCGAGATAGCGCTCCAGAAATGTTCGCCTAGTGGTACTGTTCTTCTGCGCGATTGCTGCGCCAATTTCGTGGAAAAAGGCGCAGTTCCAGGACAGCCTTATTTGGTGTGGCTGGGAGATCAACTTCTCCCACGACACCATTCAGCTCGTGTCCGCTAAACTGACGAAGCTGGACGCCCTGACCCAAGCACTGCTGGGAAGCAAACGGGTACTCCGTAAAACACTCGAGCAGTGCATAGGCCTGCTCATTTGGGCCACCAGCATTGCATTGCATCTCAGATCTTGGCTAGCGCCGCTATACTCTGATCTCAACAGCCCACCAGGCTCAATACACTCAATACCACCTCAAATCTGGTCAGCCTTCAGAGCATCCTTGAACAAGGATCTCAAAACAAGCCATAGCCTTCCCAGCCTGTGGATCGCAGTGGGCTCCAAAATTTTGGAAATTTCGGGCCGCCCCACACACTGCCCTCAGGACATCCCGCGTGTGCCGGGCAAAAGCAAACCCACGTGGGTACGTATCGCGGATCCGAATAACCCCTATACTAGCCTTTCCAAGTCAAGCCAGCAATGCCTTGCATGGCTGGCCTCGTGTTTCCAGCACTCGCCAGTTCAGCCCTTGGCACGGCCACGCCAGCTGCAAGCACTGGCAGCCGCGGATGCGTGTGCCGAAGACGACTTGGTAGGTATAGGGGGCTGGGCAATCACTTCGTCACAAGTGGTTTGGTTTGCCGAAACCTGGAACATGCAGGACATACGGGCAGTATGGCCTTGCCTTGTCAAGCCTGGACAGCGGTACATCGCATGCTTCGAGACGCTGGCGCAGTTGGCACTGTTGCAAGCTACCCACAGCCATATTGGTGGTGGGCACTACTCGTTCAGCATGCCCTCAGGCACTGAGAATTCGGCAACGGAAGCAAGCCTTAACAAATTGTTCACGACCTCCTGGCCGTTGCAACTCTTCGTGCAGTTAGCAGCCTTCTGGGCTCACGCGCACAACGTGCTGCTGCAGCCAACACACGTTCCGGGAAGGAGCAATGATTGGGCAGACGACCTCAGCAGAGGTCGGTTGGCCCGATTCAGCCATCGCCCTGAGAGTCGCGTACGCTTCAGCCCTGCGGGCCTTGCACTGTCAGGCAGAGGCATTCAGCTGTGTCCGATAGATGCGCCCTGGCGCCCGGAACATCTGGCAGCTGCCTCCAGCAGCGCGTAGCCGAGCCCTACTGCATCCCAACATGCATTGCGACCCAATAGCCAACCTCGCCCTGGCAACCAGAATACCTGGCTGCGTCCGGCCAGCAGCTTGACATCAAGCCGCTTTGACCAAAAAAGAGCGGTCCCTGAGCAACAAGATGCTCGCAACCAAGCGCGTGCAATGTCATGCGGACACTTGCCCTGCCAGGTACAACCCCACTCTAAAGGGGGGGTGATGAGGCCGGCGGCCCACCTGGCTCGCTTATACCGGGGTTGCCTGAAACACTGAAGGGGGGGTCAACGCACCTCCTGCTCCAGGCGCACCCGTGCCCTGGAAGCAGTGCCACTTTCAGCAATCCCGGTAAAAAGAACTGCGGCCGCTTCGGACTTGCCTTGTTCTTTTGGGTGGTCTTGTTTGGGTTCAAGCTAGGAGCAGTGCAACTTGCCTTTACGCTTAGGGTTTTCTTTTCCCTTGTGTTTAGGGCATGTTGTGAATCTACCTACGCGGTGGCCGTTTTGCTCCTAGCCTTGACCCAAACTTGCTGTTTCATTTGAAACCCACCCACCCACCCTGCTCTGCCTTTTACAAGGCACTGCAAAGAGATGTTGCAGACACTCTGCACTTCCGTTCATGGTCTCCGGACCACTTGGTCTCCGGACCGCTCACGGTCTCCGGACCACTTGGTCTCCGGACCGCTCATGGTCTCCGGATCATGCAGGTTTGGGCAGAGCCGCAGCTTGCCCTTTCCTGACCACAGACCCCGGTCTGCTGGTTGGGCGTGGGCACGCATGCCACGCCATGCACGCACTGCATACATTTGCAAGGACACGCATTGTCTTGCCTTAGGGTTTCACGGGGGGTCAACGCACCTCCTGCTCCAGGCGCACCCGTGCCCTGGAAGCAGTGCCACTTTCAGCAATCCCGGCAAAAAGAACTGCGGCCGCTTCGGACTTGCCTTGTTCTTTTGGGTGGTCTTGTTTGGGTTCAAGCTAGGAGCAGTGCAACTTGCCTTAACTATAAATGAATCGACGGCCCGGCGCGGTCGGAGATGCCGCAAGCGGCTGCAGAGGTGGGGGTTGCAGCAGTCGTCAGGGAAACTTCTACGCCGCTGAAGTTTTCAGCAGGACTCACTTGTAGCCGCCTGGCTCGCTTGGGGTTGGAAAGCTGACGAGGTAGTGTTCCATGTTCCCTTCTGTGAAGGGTGCTTGTTGATCCCTTGAATTGCATGCAGAACAGCGTGGCCCAATCACTAGACGAGTTGATTTTCAACCGGCATCTCCAACAAGCAAACTTGACCTTTCCCCCAATGGAGGCTGCCAGATGTGCCGCTTTCAAGCACGCCGCGTTTTCAGACATGGCGGCAGACGACTTGTGCTTGCTTTACACGCATTTCACCCACAGTCGAGCTCGGCGCGGAGCAGTATGTTGGACACATTAGATTTTTGCTTAACGCTGGAAAAGCGGCACGCTGAACAAGCTTGGGTCGAAGCGCCGGACTTCCAACTTTGACTCTTACAACAAAGAGGCACTGCGGCGGACTTCCTCATTCTGCCGTTTCCAGCGCGCAGGACAGAGAAAACTAACAAATTTCCCGTTGTTGAATGAGTTTTTTTTTCTTTTGCGCAGCCTCATGAGTTTGCAAAAGCGTAGTCCCCATGACGGCTTGTTTTGGCATGTTTTGCAGGGTTTTCCAGCAGTTATTTTGCAAGGTCTTTTTGCTCAAATTTTGGAGCGGGCTCCACTGGCGTCCAGCAAGCCTTGACTTGCGCATGAGCTTGTTCAGCATGTAAGAATGTTCATATGTCCATTCATGCTGAAAAATTGGAAATTGTAAACAATCATACAAAAACGCAAGAATGTGTGATGTGTTGGCTTCCTGGTCATGCAGTGACATTTCGGCGTGACTTTTGTGATTGATTGCCCACAATGAGACATGCCCACAGAAAGCCATGGTTTCTCTTCCTGCTCATGGTAGCTTCTGACCTGTGCTTCATCCAGACGGTTCGCAACCGTGCTTTGGATGAAGGAGCTTGCTTCTGTTTAACTGCTTTTGCGTTGTTTTACCTCTGAATTTTGCCCCACGCCAAGGTGCACATTCGAGCATCGCCCTGAAGAGCATTGGCGACAGTCAGGATGGAAGACCAGCACTACGTCCTCCGTTTCGGTTCCACACATTGGCAAGCGAGGCTGCTATAAAAGAAGGTCTGGAAGTCGAGCAGTATTTATCCAATGTATTGCAACGGCAAGATGACTTCATGAAAACCAACGAAGTGGTTGACAGGGGCGATTTTTTAGAGTCGCTCCGGCAAGCAATGCGCTCAACACAATTTTCACTCGTACTCGGAGGGAAGAATCTCGGCAAGACGCTGATGCGCAAGCGAACCGTGTGCGAGCTTGAAAACGAGCCCAACGCAAACCTGACGTTCATGGATGTGAACATGAGGGAGCAGCCCAGCAAAGAGCTCTTCAAGGCTATCTTGGGCAGAGTAGCATCCAAACGCTCTGATTGGGCTGGAATCCTGCAAAAGGTGGCTTCAAGCATTGCCAGCCTTGCGAGTGCAGTAGCAATTGGCACGAATCCGGAGGTCGTAGCGCCAGCCGCTGCAACACCGATATCTGCTGCAGTAAAAGTGCTAGTCGACTCATTGACATCGAATGAAAGGGAGCAGACCTTGTTGGAGCTAATAGACACCTTCCACACCGAAGGCAATGACACATGCATCCTCGTGGACGAGGCCAATATAGCATTGCCAGCAGGTGAGGACCCGGAGAATATCCGCAATGCGAGGCAAGCATTGCAATACTTCGTCATGCTTACCAAGGAAGCCAAAAAAACAGGCGTGGTGCTCATCACTTCAGACTTTGGCTATCCTTTCCGGCTTCAAAACTGCGGCATGAACCTGCAAGATATCCAACGCATCATCAACGTGAACGAAGTGCCCAAAGCGGACATGCTGCAGCTCATGGTGGACAGATGGGGCATGAGTGAGGACCTCGGAAAGGAGTTCTTCAGCTACTTCGGTGGAAACATTGACATTTGCTCCGCAGCAGTGAAGGAGTTGGCAAGCAAGAGGAGTGCTTTGGATCCATTGTGCATTGTGGACTGCCCGGGCTTACCAGCTTGCGCTGCTGACCCTGATGCAAAGAAACATTTGCAAAACATGCTGGAACAGGGGTGGTCTCCAGTTTTCGATGTTGAGCTAGATGCTGCTGCAAAGTTCATCGCAGAAAGGAACGTAGGTGGCATCGTTGCGAAGAGGGCAAAGTATTTTGACCAACCCGAAAACATGTGGAATGGAAAGCATAAATATGCCCTTGTACCATCGGGCACGCTGATGAGATGGAAGATTGGCGAGGAGTTGGCAAGGATGGAGAGCATGGGGAGCATTGGCAGCTTAGCTGATGAACTTTGCAGGAAAAGTCTGCCTGTGCTAAGTTTTTTTGGTTTGAGCCATGGGCATCACTTTAGAGTTCAGAATCTTCTGCTTTGCGTTGCAGGTTTGCATGATGGTTTATGGCCCATGGCACATGTGAAGCAGACGTGCCCTTAAGCAGATGCAAGCAATCTTGCGAGGTCATGTTGTTATATGGTAACGTCCAAGCGTCGCTTTCCCCCTTCAATTTCAAGCAACTTTTTTTTTCCTCCGCTTGGCGCTGTCAGACCAATTCCCTCGACATCATTTCTTGCCGTTCTTGTTCATTGGCCTCGGATGGGAAGTACTTGTTGCTTTCCAGTTGAATGTATGGACGATCTATCTGAAGCTTGATTTTTGAAGCTCCACCAGTTTCAAGGCCAGTGAAAGCTAACCGGCGCACTTATCACGTTGCTTTCAGAATGCCACCTCGCAAGGCAAAGTTGCCTCGCAACCACCCCCAGCAGTGTGGGTCTGTCAGCTGGGAAGCCCTGCCTGGGCCTTACCAGCTTTGTGCAGTTTCGCCTGCCCTGCGTTCATGTTCGAGAAAAGCTGTCAAAGGGTCGACTTTTTTCCTCAGAAGATTGTCTCCCACCTCTCAAAATCGAAGGTGTTTGTGAGAATTGCAGAGCCCAGCGAATTTTTATTTTCGAGCGATGGATGAAACTGGATTGCAGCCCTTTGCAAGGATGGCAAGGAGTTTGAGACGACCCCTCCCAGCTAGCGTTTCCTGTCAGTCATGCCTATCCTACAAGGTTTGACACTGCGCATGTGACTTCCCAAAGTCGAGAGATTGACAGCGGGCAAGTTGGTGGTGCAGTCTTGTCATGCGTTGTTCTTGTTACTTGTCGCGGGGATAGATTGCAGGGTTGTTTATTGCTCAGGATTTGTTGAAAGATATCTTCCAAGACGAAATACTTTGTATGTTTTGCTGCCATGCCCTTTCTTATTCAATGTCCATTCCCTTTTGTGACGCGCAGGAAAGAAGCATTTCCAAAGCCCCCACCTCCAAAATCCACTGTGTTTGTGAGAATCGCGGAGCCGTTCGTTGAATGGATGGGTGTGAACTGGATTGCAGTGCTTGTGCGTTGCGAGGATGGCAAGGACTTTGAGATCGTCGGCAACGCGTTTCAGGTCAAAGGTGTTTTGACAAACGCAGCGACCTCAGCTGCGCCACTTTGTGAAGGACCTACTTCAGCTTGTTTTGCCTTCGGAAATGCAGCTGCTCGCTTCGCGAGAATGTCAGGTGGATGATCTGAAAGAAGCCGTGTGCTCAGAAGCCGTTTGCTTTGGCTCTTTGTCCGTTCTGGTTTGAGGCCATCAAGCAGAAGAAGCCAAATACAGTGTCTTGTGATGCAGATGAACTGGACATATACAGCCGGCAGGAGAGCGTTGCATGTCAAAAACACACCCGGACACCCATCTGTTCCACTCCCCACACCTCACCCCTTGCGGTGTCTCAGCTGGACTTTGCAGGACGGCCGCTGGGTCAAAGAAGGGAAGATGTCAGCAAGTTTGCGCGACACAGATGAGCCTCGCGCTTGGTTCCGATGCCTTTCAACTTTGGGTTGCGCCGTTGCCCAGCTGTCAGGGCAGACTGCTACGGATTCATGTTACCAGCTGGAGCTGCTGGAGCCGCATAGTTTGAGGCACCTCAGCAGCGCAGCAGTGCTCTACACTTGTGAACTTGCATCGTTGCCAGGCTACTGCTAGCTGTGGTCACTTGCTATTCTCGGCTGAGGCAATGCTGGGGCACAACGTTTCACCTCGTGCAGTGACAAAAGGTGCAGTTGCAGGCACAGTTGTTTCGTTGCAGTGCATTTTTGCTTGACTCTTGAAGCTATGGTCGGCTCAGTAAGGCACCCTCTGGGAGGAAGGTGGGCTGCGGCGGCTCTATCAGGGCGTGCCCGGGGCCCCGGCTGAAGCCCGAAGTTTTGGGGCGGAGGGGGCTTTGG
This sequence comes from Effrenium voratum, assembly GCA_963377175.1. Classification (NCBI taxonomy): domain Eukaryota; class Dinophyceae; order Suessiales; family Symbiodiniaceae; genus Effrenium; species Effrenium voratum. The sequence continues at coordinate 122,886 of CAUJNA010000836.1, forward strand.
TCTTGCCTTTACCGTGGCCATGTGTGAGTGAGTGGGCTGCGACCCAGGCATATCGCAGATCGGTTGATAAACAGCTGCAACAAAACCCGAAAGAACTACTGCCTAGCCGCTGGCGCTGCAAACAGCCTGTCTTCGGTATGATGGATGGAGCTTGATGCCTTCTCAGGAGGATTGGGGAAAGGCACAATTGCTGCACTGCATGTTTCTCACCTGCCAATCTTGTTTACCAATCAGACCATCACATTGATGACTTGAGCGCAGATGAGAGGCACCAATAGCTTGCGTACAACCGTTGATGACTTGTCATTGTGCTCGGGACCATAGCTCGCGCTCTTTTGTGGAGTGGCTGAGCATCCTTTCAACCACGCAAGCCAAGGGCTTCTGACAAACTTGGCTTCTTCCACACCCAACTTTGGGACGGTTTCATTTGGAATCCATTCTCCGTGAATGCATTCAAAGTCTCATGTCTATCGCATACACGCTTACCTGCCCACAGATACATCAGACATTCACTCGTACATGCGTAGGCACAATAGACAGATCAGATTAGATTAGCTTAAACTTGATTAGATAGACTGATCGGTCGAAAAGTCGATCGATCGATAGATAGATATCTACGTAGATAAGTCATACATAGATACGATGCATGTTTGCAAATCCCACCCCACCCCCCACCCAGCTACACATGTTATATATATATATATATATGTGATTAGCCATGGTTGAATCCATCACCAGGGATGTCGCGATAGTGACTGACCGGTGATGTTTGGCTCAAGTTTATGGGTTCCGTCGCGCCTCGGATGGGCGTCGCCGAACCCCTGCGTCGACCGACGGCATCTCGGGGGAGAAAGAGACCTCGGGCCGCCGTCAGGTTGGTAGGGATCATTCGTGCGGCCTGTCGTCGATCAAGGTTGCGGGTTAACTCTTTTCTCTTTTGGTTGTTGTTCTCTGGTGTGTGGGAAACCCTGATCTTTGGGACCGGGGATTGGTTTGCTTTTGGGGAACCTTTCTTTTGTGGCTTGTTTACCCCAACTTACCCATTGCCTGGGCACAGGCTCTTGCCCGAATCACAGGTGATCAGCCGTAGGACTTTCCTACGCGCTTGAGACCATCAACTACAAGCTCTATGACGTCAACCCCACGCTCACGCAGGAGTGTCGTGGATGAGGAGGCTATCCTAGGTGGTCTCCGATCAGGTGAGGACTTGCCGGACTACGACTACGAGGAATTCACAGGTTCAGCAGGCCAGGATCGCAGGGGTGATGATCCCGATAGGGACACACCCCGAAGCCGTGGCAGGTACACTGACGATGGAGACGACCGCATTTTCCGTCAGGCCACCGATGATGAGCAAGGACGAGGAGCTCGCCCTGATAGGGGCGGCTCCGAATCAGGTTTCGGCTCGCCCTCATACGGACGACCTGGAAGCCATGCCTGGTCGATCTCCCAGGTCTCTTTTTCCAGGTGAATCACAGGCCCTGGAAGGAGTTGGGGACAGGCCGCAAGGACCAGGAACCATGGTCTTGGCCCCGAGAGATATCTTGGGTCGATTAACTGGGTCTCAAAATCCAGGCCAGTTTGATGAGCACGAGGAGAGGGCGTTTGCGTGAAGCCTGAGTCTGATACTGATAGGCCCAACCCAGTTCCTACGACTCCGTTTGAATTCGATAATGATGAAGATTGTGTCGCATTTGCGGATGCTCGTGAGAAGGAAGAGAGTTTATCTTACCGGAATGCAAGGAGCCGTGAAGCTGCGAGGGCCAGGAGCCTCACTCGTGGTGCTGCGAGGGACATTCGCGAGGACAGGGACACCCGGAGTGAGAGAGAAAGGATCAGAGAGAGTCGGGACACCCTTAGGAGGTCCTCCCGGGATTGAACCCATCCCGAATGTTCCCCCTTTTCCCAATATCACTTTTGGAGGACCGCTGCATCAAAGAGTTGAGGACACAAACCGTCCAGGATCACTGAGCGGGCCGCTAACGTGGTTGAAGCGGGTGCAAGGGACGGAAGGCTTGCAAGTGCACTAGAGATCGAAGATCGTCCGTCGATCGCTTGCCCGTTAGGGCGAGATCTCAGCGACCTCGAGAGGTTCAGCGCCGCAGGATGAGGACATGTTTGATCCAGCCCATGTTCATATTCACTCCACACCTGAGTCCCATGGGTCGAATGTTAATCCCAGGTCCGGCCATAGCCGGGGAAGGGGCGTCAGTCCGAATAGGCCAGGATCACTGATGATCCTGCTTCCGACCCCAGAGGGCGCACTAGATCGAGATATCGACCCCTCCGGCCCTCAGATCTCATTCTTCTGGTGACTCCGGTGACGCTAGGATTAAGGAAGTATTTGATTTGCACATTCAGGAGATGTTCGAAAGAGGCGAGGCTTCTAGCCCGGTTGCGAACACCCTTAACGCCTTTGCTAATCAGATCAGGTTACTAAAGGACAAGGTTAGTTGCTTGGCTACCGAGATTGCGACCCAAGCGGATGCTGATCGAATGCCACTGATAGTTCAACGGTTTGCCGGTGAGATCATTCCCGATAGCAGAGCAGTCGTTAGGCAAGCTATTGATGAGCAGAGCAAGATTGTGGATCAGAGGATCAACTCACTCTCTAATGACTCCAATGAAGTCCGGGAATCCGTTAGGGACGTAGCGCTATCTTCAGGAGCCAGGCTGCCTTTGAGGACCAGACCAATACTGAGGTTGAAAAGTTAGAAAAGCGACTCTTTTTGGTAGAGAAGGCCGTTAGGCTGACTCCATCTTCTGATGCTCCGGCTGCATCGGGGCCCGATAGGGCCACTAGCAGCGGGGTTGACGTGAATTTCAGGGACTTAACCGCGAGAGTCGATAGACTCCAAGGTGCTCGACCTGCGAAATGGGCCACTAGGGCCATTGACGAGCTCAAGGATGAGCACAGCACGTTCGCTGACCAAATGCTGGAATCACGGGGTGGCAGGGGTTACCATGTTGTCGATAGACCTAGGGACCCAGATGCCCCTCAGGATTGGCTCGAGGCGATCGAGGAGATTAACCGGAAGGTTCAGGATCTTACTCGTAGAGTCTATCGCCAAGGTCGGGATCATGATGCCACTGTTGAGAAGGTCGAGGCCGTGAACGCCCGTATCGCTGCATTCGATGAGAATGCACAAAGGCTTCAGCAGGCTGCGCAGGCTATAAGAACTCAGCTTGTTAATCTTCCTTCAGGCACGGAGCAGACGCAGGCCGTCGGAAGACGGGAGCTTGTCTTTTATCGCAACATGTTGGATGCGACCATGCGGAGGCTTGGCGTCGTCGAAAACAACATCCGCGCCCTGAATGAAATGAGTACCCGAGTTATGGGGCAGCTTGCCGATCTCGAGGGACATGTCGATGACGCGGCCGATATGATTCAGGTAGCTCAACAGAATCCTCGTGGACCCCAAGGCAGGCCAAACATCGGGTACGACGCTTTCGCTGGACAAGGATTAGGTCTCCGACGCCTACCCCTGGAGATAGAAATGCTCAGAATCCTGTCCCATCGGCCAGGCCAGGTGGGGGCGTTAGCCTAACTGATCATGTCTTCGAGGACAGTAGGAGAGCCAACGCGAGTGATCAACCCCAGGTCAACAGGGGCTCAAGCTTGCCAAGCGTGCCCAGTAGGGTTGAAGCTGGTTCTCATGCAAGCAGGCGTCCTGTCTCTCCCGTTAGGGAGATAGCCGGAGCAGAAGGGCTCTGCAGATGGCGTACCAGGGATGATCCACAGGCGCGTGCCAGGGCTAATATTTCAATTTCCCCGAATAGGGATGGGAGTAGGAACAGGAGTCCGGGGGCTGCCGATAGGGAGCCCGAGGTTAGGAGTCGGGAATCAAGAAACGAGAGACCAATCCGCGATAGCGGAGGTGCCCCTCAAAATCCTAATCGCCAACAAAGGGATGCCCAAGGCAACAGGGCCCGTGGTCTGGCGATAGCCGAAGGAACCCAGCTGTGAGCGGTGCGCCAGATGGCGATGGACCTGATCTCTCGAGAATATGTGCTCAGGACAACCCAAATGATCGAAGACACCCAAATGCGAGCTTCACTTGTGCTACGTGCAAACGTGAATTCTGCCAACTGTGTCAGGGTGACGATGGGGACTGTTGGAATTGCCAGCTCTTGAAAACGAAGTGCTGGGCCTGTCGCAAGAATGCTCAGGAGATATCCATGTATTCCTGTTCTGACTGTGAGAAGAACATCTGCAATGAGCATACGTTTCTTGGGCACGACTGTCTCAAGCAATGCTCGCGGTGCCATGCGGGCCGTGGGGCGCCGCCTCCCCTCCTCAAAAAGGAGGCGGTCCTGAGGGACCATCGGGTCACGGTGGAGGCGGATGCGGTGGTGATGGGTCATTCCCGCGTCCTCCGGGCCTAGTCCTCCTGGTGGAGGACAAGGACCCCCTGGACCACCTGGTGGCCAGCTGGAGGCGGCGGGGCGCCTCTCGGGGAATACCATGGGGGAGGAGGAGCGCCGACGTTTAGTGGCACTGCTGTAGATTCTCACGGAGCTGGAAACAATCAGTGTGGTTCCAGCTTCTTTGGCCCAGCCTACGGAGGTGGTGTTAACCAACAAGGTGTTGTTGTTGGCGTTAGCCAGCCCAACGTTGCTGCCGGTTACCCATCTAGTGTCGGCTAGTAATCTCGGGCCAGGTCTTAGTCTTGGCTACAGCATTCACGGGGCCGGTAGGCAGGGAGATGGCGGTCTTCTACCTGAAGCCTTGAGGGGAGATGACGGGCGGGATAAGTGCACTAAATGTGGCAGAATCCCTGAGTTCGGTTTCCCTCTTGTTCCATGCGTTGGTTGTGGAATGAGGGCATGTGAGGTGTGCTGTCCTTTGCCTGCCAGGCTGTGTGAAAGCTGTAGGATTACTTCTTGTACCCCGATAGGGGCGCTGATTTCAACCGTTGTTGATAGCAAGGATCGGTACCATCATAAATGCAACACGATCGTGTTGCCTGCTGAGCCGACAGCTGACAAGCTTCGGGAATGGATCTCCGAGGTGAAGGAGAGGGTCAGGAATGCTTTCAGTTTCGATTCTGATTACGCGTTAGCGTGGATTTCAGAGACTGAAAGGCTGGATTATGAGGCCCTGCAAGTATCCGGTGTTGGATTCCAACTTCACGAGTGCTATCAGGGATTGCATCAAGACGAGGGCTGTTAGGGACAAGATGAATCGCCTTACGGAGGCCGCTCAGAATATGACCCCTCCTCAGGGGATCAAACGAAGGGCATCAAGGGAAGGCAGATCTTGAAGCTTCTGCTGAATCACTTGCAGACTGGAGTCGAGGACGACCAGACCTTCAAGATCGCTGAGCTGACCAGTCAAGTGTCGGCAAACAGGTCACTCTGATGATGAAGCTAGGCTCCGGAGTTATCTGAGTACTTGGGACAACCTCATCTATGGGATCAAAAGGAAGATTGATGATGGGGTGCTGCTAGGTGTGTTCATTGAGAATGTTCGTCATCTGCGCTGTATGCGGCCTGACATCGAGAGATGGGATTGCGATGAGACCGTTAGGTCTTTCGCGTGGCTCTATAAGGCTTGTCAGGACTGTGTCGAACGGTGGCAGAAGCGCCAAAACACGCTTCAGATGTATCAGACCTTCCACGAGCAGAGGTCGCGGTCGGGCTCTCACTCTGTGCGAAGATACGACCCGCTTGCCAGGAGGAGCCACCCAAGCCCGTCAAGGTCCGTTAGGTGAAGGACGGAAGGCCAAGATCATCTTCGCCCGGGAGGAGTAGTCAGAGAGACCAAGCTTCTCCTGGAAGGGCAGTCAGAGGGATAGGCGGACCCCGTCTCCCAAGTCACCGAGGAGGCAGTTGCCTGCCGGGCCCGAACAGGGAAATGTCAGCATGGTCGAGACTGCAGGTTTGAGCACGACAAGAGCCCGAGGAATCCTGCTGCGCCTTCTACTCCGAGGACTGGTGATAGGCCCGTCAGGGACAAGCCCATGTACTTTGGGTACTGCTACGACTGTATGTATGGCAAGTGCACCGCTCAGCAATGCAAATACTTGCATCAGAAGCCGCCTCCAGGTAAACAGATGGAGATGCTCCTGGTGGGTCTCTCATGTATGAGATGCACTAGGATGAGCTTCCTATGGTGGGATACGTCGTGATGAAGTTCCAAGACTTCAGGAAGGCGGTCCAACTTCAAAGGATGAGGCGGAATGGAAAGGCCATGATCGAGATATTGATCACAAGGCCAGATGAGTACGACTCGATAGGAGATGGGAGACCGGATGAGGGCTTGGTTCCAATCACGGTGCCTATGCGCCCCGATGGCGAGTTATCGCCTTTGTGGTACGTCAGGGACAGGCTGCGGAACTACTCAGGTAGGCATGTAGTGGTCATGGTGGATCTTCGGGTACACTGGTCTTTGATTGGGCCCGTGTGTCTGACAAGGAGGAAGACTCTTGCCGTTCGGGACGAGATGCAGATGGGTGCGTGGAAGGCCGTGTACCTGTTCGATGATTAATTACACGATAGTGTATCATCGCGTTTGGGACTCTGGTGATTTTACTCCCGATAGGGGGAGTCACAAGCGGACGCGTGAGGATGTCAGGCTGAATGTGACCAGTACCTTCTGTTTGAGGTGCGCGGAGATCACGCCATCTGGAATGCACTTGTGCCCTGGATGTGCGCTCCCGGTCTTCTAGAGGAGCCGCATTGCCCCGGAGTGGGTGAGGAGTATGGGACAATTCAACCCCAAGAGGATTGCTTCCGACGTGGTCGGGGTCATCAAGAGGAACTTGATTTCCTATTCGATGGCCTCCGACCTGAGGTTGACGGTGCAGAGCGGCATCCGGTTGCCTCCCTATCTCGGGGAAGATAAGGGTGGAGTCGACGTGGCGTGGGATGAAATGGCGAAGGTGCTCTTTCAGTTCTCCTACGTGTCGGGCATCTCGACATCGGACGCTTTCGTGGAGAAGTGGGTGGCAAAGCGCCTGATCAAAACCAACCAAATCGATAGATTTGAGTCGGTGACTGAGTACGTCCGAGCGAATCCGGCGCATGCAGCTCAATGGGGAAGACGTATGACGACTTCCGTTAGGAAGTTTGCTCGTCATGACACATATTTGTCCTTCTACATCCCGATGGCTTATGTGATCGGTGCTGCTGCGGGTCATCTGACTCCGATGTATCCAACCCATAGGAAGGATGCAGATATCCTGGCTAGTCATCGGCTGATGGCTGACATCAGGAACTACATGGCCTCGTCGGCGGGATACGACGAGAAGAAAAGGCTGAGGGAGGCGATTGTCAAGGTGCAGAAGGCGATCAATGATGGACGGTCAGAGCCTCCTGTCCCTTTTCGTGATCCATTCGTCTACGTTAGTGACGAAAAGGTGAGGACCGTTGTTGATGGTAAACAACCTGAGCCGCAAGATGTGAACATCGACGAGCTTCAGTCGGTGCATCATGCTGCACAGGGTCCTGGTCCGAAGCAGGAGCCGGTCATCAAGGGCGGAAAAGGGAAAGGGAAGAAGGGTGAAAAGGGTGGTAAGGGCGATAGTCCTTCCGACCCACGACCGAAGTCAGGTGAGGCATCGGGAAAAGGATCTGGCAAGGGCGATAGCTCCGCCGTTCCAAAAGCAAAGGGCAAGGCTGAAGCTGGGCCGACTCCGATGGAAGTTGCTCAACCGAAGAAATCTTGGGTCGGGATCGCGGTTGAAGGAGCTCGGCCAAGTGCAAAGGCAAAGACGACTCCAGCCCCAAAGGCCGAGCCGAAGGGAAAGGCAACTCCAGTTCCTGAGGCGAAGAGCGCTCAGGCTTCGAGGGATGAGTCCAAGGAGACAAAGCGAGCTGACTCGAAGGTCGAGGTCAAGAAGGAGAAGGGGAGCGGAGACGATGCTCCCGGCGATAGTCGGGGCTCGGCTGAAAAGCAAAAGAGGGAAAGAAAATCTCGCTGGGGTCCAGAGGTGCCTGCCAAGGAATCAACGAAGCGGGAGGCATCACAGAGACCCGACGATGTTGACAGCAGGCCAGGTGCGGCGGCGAGAGAGGCGAGTGGAGATGATCTTCACTCCGCGCTTGGCAGATCTTCGGTAAAGGACGCGGTAGCGCCCTTGACTGCTTCCAAAGCAATGGCGAGGAAGCCCAAAGGGAGCGAGGTCAGACTGCACTCGGCGGAGCGGGTTGCTGCGAGCCCGGTGGAAGGTCACTTCAGGACGCCGCCGGACGCTTCGACGGTGGATGCTTTCCTGGCGATGTCCTCCAACATGGTGCTCACTCGACAGGTTAGGGGCTTCATCAGGAACGGCGAGGAAGGCGGCGTTGGAAGTTCTCAACCAGCTTGTGGCAAACTCCCATGCAGCGGGCACGTCGGGGTACGGATGTCTCTCGTACGCCCTCCCGAAGGTCCGTTAGGACTCAGGACACCAGGGATTCCCGAGAGTCGAGAAGGCGCAGGTATCGACCGCGGAGAGACGAAGATCGTGATCGAAGGAGAGACGATCGTCGGGATCATCGCGGTGATGAATCGCTTGATCGGGACCGAGATCGAAGGAGGGATGATCGCAGGAGGTCCGAAAGGGATCGTGACACGGACCGTGCGCGGGGCGGACGCGACCGGAGGAGACCTCATGACAGCCGATAGGCTGATTCACAAGGGCTGCGGCCGATAGGCTTGCACCCGCTCTCCAATGGTCGACGCTGCGGGGTGATGATTGCTATCCTCCCGGACCGCTGAGGCGCGGAGTTCATGTCTCTCCTGCACCGCTGCTCGGCTGCTGGTCATAGACACCATGAAGTAGTGTGAGCGAGAGAGGATGCAAACTGGTGGAGGATAGTACTTCTTGCCGATAGGCGAGGGTACTAATGGACATACGTTAACCCTTGTTTCATGGCTTCTGATAAGAATGAACTACTTGCATTTCTGATGCAAACCGGTGTGACCTATTGTCGTCATGTGGACTCTTTCACAAGGTATGTTGGACAGCGTTTCCCCGATTAATTCGGGGTGGTGGCGGGAATTTAATGCCCGGGATGTCGCGCGACTGCCTTTGTGGGTGTGCTCCACCGCTGACGGCGGTAGTGTTCAGCTGTTTGCGGACGCATGCGAGCAGTTAAATCCTATCAGTAAATGGCACGCTCCACCCGTCATATGACGGGCTCCTCGTGAGGGGGGTGTGATTAGCCATGGTTTAAATCACCAGGGATGTCGCGATAGTGACTGACCGGTGATGTTTGGCTCAAGTTTGTGGGTTCCGTCGCGCCTCGGATGGCCGTCGCCGAACCCCTGCGTCGACCGACGGCATCTCGGGGGAGAAAGAGACCTCGGGCCGCCGTCAGGTTGGTAGGGATCATTCGTGCGGCCTGTCGTTGATCAAGGTTGCGGGTTAACTCTTTTCTCTTTTGGTTGTTGTTCTCTGGTGTGCGATATATATATGCGATTCATGGAGATCGCCTGAGGCAGCTGGCCCTGATCCAGGCTCCGCTCTCGCGGCTGGGTGACACAGCAGGGGCCCCAGGCGCAGTCGCGGGAATCGCCATGAGATCTTGGCAGCGTATGGGAAAGGTTGGGTTGCCAAAGTGAAAGATAAGAAACTGAAGAGTTGAAGCCCCATAAGTCGGACCTTTGGGTTAGTGATTTCTGGATCTCTTTCTTTGGACAACCAATTCTCCGCTGGATGGCTTGGAGGGTACAGCGAGGCGCTCCTCGACCAGTGGCCGGCGGGGTCCTGGCCTCTTTCAAACAAATCTAACAGAGGCCCCAGGGGAAAACGGGGTATCCACCCCAAAGTAGTGACTTTCTAGTGGTTGTGTATTCCAGCAAGCGTAGTGGCTTGGGGGTAGTGGGAAGTGGGCAGGAGCGTTTCGAGGCTTTTGAAAAGGCCCTTTGTCACGTCCGGCGCATGATAGACGCAAGGCTGCGCGGCCCATTTTGTTTTGCCGTTTTCAGGGGAGAAACAAACCCAGAGCTGGGGTTCCGGTTTCCCTTTCACCCACCGGCTGGGGATGTGTCTTTTTGTCAGATTGGCATCAAGAGGTGTGTGGCCTGCGTGAACGTGAGCTCGACAGCCTGGAGCCGGACGTTTCGCAGTTGGGCGCAGAATCGAATTGCCGTCGATTGCACGCCCGAGGCGGCCAACGCCGGGGCCGGGCCCTGAGATGGTTTGTGGAAACCTGGCATCTTCCAGTCAGTGGGCTTGTGGTGGTTTGCTGGTTTGTGGTTTACTTGGCTTAGTTTTGAGAACTCGTTTGGTTTGCTCGCTATTTTTTTGGGTGGTTGAGTTTGGAGGTGAACAAAGCTCCACTTTTGTTTATGGGAATTGTACTGCCCGAGTAGTAGAGCGGCTGAGGGTTTCCAGCTGGCTCAGATCCACCAACACTTGTTTGTGGCTTTTCGCGGACCCCGAAGAGGTTTGGGGGTCGCAAAACCGGGCTCAAGATTCGAGGTGCTCGTCCTGATGGAGTTCTACTACCCTGATTCCCCGATGCCTCTGAAGACAGCCGCAGCATCCACCGCCCGGGCGCCCGGGCGCCGTGTCCCCAAATAGGTGCTTCTCAATATGGTGGACCACCCCCAATTAGGGGACCACTTGTCATGCATACAGGGCGCACGGATGTCAAAGACGGTGGAAGGTCATCTTCCTCAAAAAAACATCGTTACGGCAGATGCTTTCGTTTAGAGGTGTTTTGAACTTCGCAGTCCAGCTGATTTTGGCACATCCTCTTGCTAACCGTTCGGGGGGTAGCGTTTGGGAATGTTTTGCTTCTGGGAAATGGCAGGCAATTCCACTTCAGGGGGACATGGCTCCATTTTGTCTCTCGTTTTGTGTGGCTCGTGCTTTCCACTAGGTTGCCCTTAGCAACTCTGCTGGGAGGCCGCGTCGCTGTGGCGGTTTGCGCTGTCTCCGATCGACACCTTGAAGACCACATACCAGGCCTGTGCCTCAGGGCTTGGGTTGAGGGTGGAGGGGCTTGCGGGTTGGCTTCGCTTCACTTGCTTTCTGCTGGTCGGAGTCCTGGGCGGTTGTTTTTTCTCATGCGCTGGCCCCTGAACTCTGCGATCACATGGGATGTCCGTAGGCACGAGCATGTCTTTAAATGGGACACCCGCGGAAAATATCAGGTTTTGTTTGACTTTCGTTTCAAGCAACCTCTAAAAGGGTACACTCATCATTTAAAATCCTGGAGGTCACAAGATTTTGGTGATGCGCAGAGGCTTTGCTCTTGTCAGGTTACTTTGAAGAAGGTCAGAAAGGAGCATTCCACTTCGCACAAGAGGCGTTTGCCCAGCATTTTGATCCACTGCTTCGATGGGCGGGGTTGGCAACATTTTTGGGACCTTTCAAGACCCTCTTTTCAACCCCTTTTTGAGCCACACACGCCTAGTTATAGAGCTTCCTCACGACGATCCCTTGCAAAATAGCTTGATAGGTTGATGTAGATTGGTGAATTCCAGCGACTTTCCTTGGGTTTTCCTTTACCCACAACCCTCCCCAAACGGTACCGAAAACAAGGACCAATCCTTTGAAACCCAAAACGGGCACCACCAAGCGAGCTAGGTCCGTGGCGAGCGGGGCCTCGACCTCCTCTTGGCGCGGGTGAAGAAGAATGGCCCCGGGAGCCCAGGGGTTCCTGAGAGTTTTCCTCTTGGTTTTTAGACATCACCCATGAACAGCTATGTTTGTTTTTTCCCCCGAACAGCTGAAAGCTTTGGGGCTCAGCCCAGATAGACTCCGGGGTGGTTCGGGGCGGCCCTGAGGTAAGGTTCCACCAGGGTTCCAACAGGGTTTTACCAGGGTTCCACCAGGGTTCCACCGGAGTTCCACGAGGTTCTGCGAGGGCTGCGAAATGGTGCGAGCACTAACAATTGTTTAATGTTGGAACATGCGGAAACATGAATTGTGTGTGCAATGCTTGACCATAATGGCATGGGCCATTTTGGCTCAAGCATTGCCTTGGGTTCGCTGAACCCGTCTGCTCTTGAAAAAGCATTCTAACCCTCCCCTCCCGAGTTTGCCATGGCATCTTCGGCTGGTGGAGGAACAGCAGCTCACTGAGGAGGATGGGAGGCCCAGGAGGAACTTGCCCGAGAGGCGGCCGTGGCGGCGGGCCTGGTGCTAGAGGAGCCCTTGGTGGCCCCTACCTGCACAACGGCGGACGTGATGCAGGGCCTCTCCGACGCCCTGGAAAAGCTGAAGGTGGCCTTTGATGGCGCTGACCCTGGCCTGGGTGCCTCCGGCCCCGCCGGTGGAGCCGCACCTGCAAAGAAACTCACAAGTTCATTGGGAAGGCCTAACGGAGCACCTCGTGATGCGCATACTGAGGCTTGAGAGTCCAGCTGCGGCAGGAGGAAGTGTGGCGATCCCAGTACCAGCGCAACAAGGCAGGCTTTGGCTACCAGCCATTGCGGCAGCTGGATGCGGGGCAGGCGGGATACGAACGGATGTGCCGGATGTGTGGGAGCCGCAAAGACAAAGCAATGCTGGATCTGCCCGGGCCGGGAATCAGTTCCCTTCCAGACCCCTTCAGCCACCTTGTCTCTGAGGGCACTACCTACCACCTTATCATTTTGGAGGGCAATCCGGTATGGCTCCAGCAGCGTGAAGGGAAGCCAGGATCCTCCAGACACGCTCCTGGGAAGGGCCCCCCGAAGACCGATTCGCTCGACGAGGTCACAATGGCGGACGTGGTTCCGCTGGACCTCAGGGACATCCGCCAGGAAATCCTGACGGCAGGAGCGGATGATGAGGCGATGGTGATCCGGGAGAATCAGGAGATCCGCGTCCAGGTGCAGAGGTCCATCAAGGAGGCGGAGGCGCAGGACTTTAAGCTGTTCCACCCGCAGGTGTCACAGGCTATGCAGAAGAAGGAGGAGCTGCGCCAAGCCTGTCCAGGAAGAGGGAGACCCCTTGAAATCCGAGTGCTTTTTGGAGTTGCGTCACGCACGTTGTTGTTTTTACGACAGGCCTCGGAGGCAAGGCCGTGTATATGATGGCCTTTGGAGCGCTAGGGTGTAGTTGTGACCAAGTGAAGCCCGTAGTAGTAGGCCGCCTTGGACAGCCAGCAGTGCAAAACGCGTTGCGCGTGTGGCTTGTTGCGTAGTTGTGGGTGGTTGTGCAGTTGAAGTAGTTGTTTCACGTGGATGTGAACGTGGTAGTTCCAAATGTATCCTTGCTGTAGTGTTCTACCCGTGCACACGGTGTGGAAATCGTAGAGAATGAAGTGGGTGATCTGGTACTTTGTGTCTAGTGCCAGGTTGTGTGGTGATGGTAGTGAAGTGCTGACATGCGTGTGGTCTCTGAAAAAGACTCGCAGTCGTGGGTAGTCCTCGTCGGTGAAGGTTTAGTGTAGGTACCTCAAGTAGTTTGACAGTGGTAGCGATTGTTCAACTACAACAAGGAGTTGAGGGCGCGTTGTGACGGTGCGCAGTTTGGTCAGCATGTAAAATACGCCGGCGGCCGGAGGCGGCGGAACCGTCGACCTCTTCGGTGCCCCAAGCAGCGGAGGCCCCGAGCGCCGGGCGCGGCGACCGCGGTGTGTTTTCAATGCGTGCGCGATGCAGTCTTTTGGGCTTTGCCGGGTGGCCTACGTGTAGTAGAACGCTGGGGTGCTGTTGGGTTGCAAAGCTGGGTTAATTGATTTTCTTGTTTAGGGGAGGTCTGCTAGTGGTTTTGCCTGATTGATTCGCAAGTGTCTGCGCTTGATTGAGGCGACCATGGGCGACCCTTTTGTCCTGCTCTTCCTTACGCAGTAAGATTTATCTTGGCCCCTCTGTTGATACATTGACATAGCTCGTTGCGGAGAGCTCTGTGTCCCAAAGAAAAGGTCACCTGAGGTAGTATTTCTAAGGGAGCGCTGCTGGCGTGCACGGAGCCTCAACTCATGTGGCTGCATGTCGAACCTAGGACACCCTCAAGAACGGTTGGCTTCCAGCTGCTTGACCTTTGAAAACAATCCCGGAAAGAGTTCCCTGGTTTGAGACACCCCCATCAGGCCCCCACCGCTTGTCCATGATTTCAGGTGGACAAGAGGGCTGCGCGAGCTCCCAGCATGACGTCACGTTTTTCTTGATGAGTCCCGAGAGCCGACTGATCAATTGAGAGAAGTTTGAGTAAGAGCATGTGTGTTAGGACCCGAAAGATGGTGAACTATGCCTGCGAAGGGCAAAGTCAGATCAAGAAATTGGCTCTCATCCTGCCTGTGCCCAGGTTGCGTGCGCCAAGTGCCAACGACTTATTCGACGACAGGCCCTGTGGAGTCATGCAAGGGTATGCCGGGCCCTTAGTTGATCAAGTGATTGCTTTCCAGGGCTACAATTGACATCATTCATCCTCCCTCGTGAAATCTTCACGATCTTCTCAGTGGTTTCATCCCCGGCCCCTGCAAGCTCCCCTGACATGGGGGCTTGTCCACGGCAGGACCCCCATTGTGGCAAACAGGGGCCTTCATTTTGACAAGCCCCCATATATGAGCGTGGGAAAGCTTTGACGTGTAAAACTGCAGAAAAATGTGATTTTCAAAGGTCCCAAGACCTGGCTAGATGCGAGGTTGCGAAAATGAAAGGGCTCAAAGGCTTTCATATTTACGGGCCTTGGCGCCCTAGGGTGAGCTTTGAACATGCTGAACACGTCGCCGCAATAACCCGAAAAAAGGTTCCACCCGAGAGCCCCGCTAGCTCCAAGCTTTGGAAGAAAAAACATCCTCCCTTCAGCCACTGCTTCCCAACCGTGGGGCCCTGCCACCAGGTTGTTCTGACATCTTCTTCCGAAGTGAAGTATCCTGAAGTATCCCAGTCAACCAACACAAATGCGTCGGGATGTCTCTCAACATTAAGCAAATAACGACCTCTAAAACATGGCCATCTTCCGTCGTCGCTCCTGGTGGTCCAGCACAGGCACGGGCGCTGGTCCTCCTGATTGCCCCGGCGTCCCGCTTTGCAGGTGAGAATTGTTTTTTGTTGGGAGCGGGTGGCCAGACGAACGCTTGGCTGTGAAGGGTGGGGCAGGAACAGACCTTGAAGCCCTGTGGCATTGTTAGAAAGCGCAGGATGACCCTACCTTTGGCTTAGTTTTGGAATTTCGGGGAGTAGTAGGCAGGAGGGAGACCTTCAATTCATCGCAGAGGTGGCTTAGACATGTTTTGTGTCTGTGTGTTTTTGCCCTGACATTGTGTTTGTCTTTCCCCCTGTTTGTGTTTCCCTTGATTTGCGTCTGGTTGTTTTGTTTGTTTGTTCACTTGTTTTCTGTGGTCGACGCTGATTTCCCAAAAGGGCACCCCTGTTTTTCATTGGCCAAGTAAAAAAAACAAAACATCACCAGGACCAGGCAAAATCAACTTCAACTTCGTGTTTTGTGGGTTGCCCTTGGTTTCCGCTAAACCAAAGAAAGCACCTCCATTTTGTGCGAAAATTGTCGGTTGTCCGCTAACCAGGCAAAACTAAGAACAACGCCTCCATTTTGCATTTTTTGGGTGAAGACCTTTGATTTTCCATGAAGAGCAGCGCCTGCGTGTTCTGCGCCAGGGGCCTCGCGTCCTCCAGCCAAGGTCTTGTCCAGTTTGCAGAGCAGAGTAGACTGCGCGCTGATGAGGCTGGGGGGGGGTTCTCCGGGGCTTGACGACCATGTCGTGAATGTCGTGGTGGAGTTTTGAATGTGTACGTTTTCAAAACTCCAAGTTCTTTGGGAATTACATTTGAAGGGGGGCAGAGAGTTTTGGTCATAGATGATCGCACTTGCACGTGTTTATTCTGCCGACTGCTTGACCCCAAAACCTGCATCAGGTTGTTCGGCAGTATTGCTAAATTGGATTGCCAGCACAGTGTTGACACACACACACACACATACACACACACACACACAGCTTGCAATGGGCGCACTTCTTGCCCAGAGATGGACTGCCTCCTCTGAACCACTACTGTCGCCTCAGGCAGCAATGTCACAATTCTGATCAACTTGCTATGATATCAGGCCCCCGCTTTGGCGAAGAGCTCTGTTTCCCAGAAACATTGGTTACTCTGACCTTGTTAGCGCGGCATGTTTCTGGAGGGGAAGGGACAAACACATGGGGACCTACCCCGGCGTAGGCCAAGGTTGCCCACATCGAAGGCAATGATCCAGCAAACATGGGCATCGGGCAGGCAACACCCAGTATGTTCACATCCAACACTACGTATGTGGCTGTTCGTTCTGATTTACATTTTTATTGGCAACGTCAATGCCTAGAAGAAACCTGTCAGCCAGAACGGCAAAAGAGGCCTGTCAAGCAGATGGGGGTAAAATGAGAACGAGGACCGGTTTAATCAGCACTTTGTGAAAGTATAAGGTAAGCCAGGCCGAGGACTGACTGGGTAAGAATGGGAAAGCGTGACGCTGGATCTGGGGTCTTAAGTTCCCTTTGTCTTCCTGTTTCCCTGTCTCTCCCAGGAGCAGGAGCAGCAGGACGAGCTGCGCAACCAACTGCGCAGCCAGCAACATCAGCAACATCAGCAACAGCAGCAACAGCAGCAGCAGTCACCCCTGGAAACGCTCACAGCGACAATGCAGACACTGCAGAATACGCAGCTGAAGGATGGGCAGCAGCAGCAGTCATGCCTGGACACGCTCACAGCGAAAATGCAGACACTGCAAAATACGCAGCAGCAGAAGCAGCAGAAGCAGCAGTTATGCCTGGACACACTCACAGCGAACATGCAGACACTGCAGACTACGCAGCAGCAGCAGCAGCAGCAGCTGGAGGAGCTTCGCAAGCAGCAGCAGCAGTAGTAGTAGATGGACGAGCTGCGCAAGTAACTGCTCAGCCAGCTTTAGCAGCAGGTGGACGAGCTGCGCAACCAACAGCGCAGCCAGCAGCAGCAGCAGCAGCAGCAGCAGCAGCAGCAGCAGCAGCAGCAGCAGCAGCAGCAGCAGCAGCAGCAGCAGCAGCAGCAGCAGCAGCAGCTTCAGCTTGAGAAGGACCCGCCAGCGGCGTGCGACGGGGCTTGCGACGTGCGACGGAGCTTCCTGAGTTACAAAAGGATCTGGCGAGTGTTTTTTGCTTGTGGCCGTTGTTGGGAATAGCGGCGACAAATACTGTGCGTCTAGCGCAATGGCCGCCTGAACAGGACAGGGTGGCGCTGTTGCAAATGGTGGTCAGCCGAGTTCCCCACAACCCTCATCCGGAATTTCATGTCTTGTTGCATCCTGGCATGGGTTTGTGTTGAACAAGATCAAGCCTGCAAATCAAAGTCCGCAAGTCAAAGTGGGTGCATATTGACATCCGGACCGCAACCATTTTGCTCCAGAGTTGTCTGTGGTTGTTGTTTTTGGGAGGGTTTCATGTTTGCCTCTGACTGAAAGAACCTTCAACCCATGGAGTGTCCATTCATCCAATCATGCAACCCTTGTTATTGATTTCTTCCAGTCGGAACAATATGCTAGAGGTGCGAGCTTTGCAGGGACATTCGCTGGGAGGTTGATGAGGACAGGCTGTCGCCAAGTGGCACCAGGGTGAACCCCGGATGTTCGGTGGTGTGTGGAAGAAGCATGCCCATGGGGAGATCCCCCGCACGCAGAGAAGCAATTCAAGCTCTCTCTGGATGAGATCCTGGCGATTGAGCGCAGGGACCACATTCTTGGGGGGCAACACCCACCGCCTGGTGGGGATGGGGTCTTTGACGAGCACGTACCTCCCGTCCCTCATTATGGCTTATGCCCACCGTTTCATGTTCAGGTGTTCAGGTACATCTACTCGGCCTGGGCAACGTGGTGAAGCCGCAGCGCAAGTGCACCGCGCGAGTTCAACCAGTGGGCTGATGATCTGACCCACCTCGACTTCGAGGGGTTTGATCTGTTGAATAGAGTCCCGAAGCAGGAACGCTGTTCTGACTTTGTCTTTCTCCCACGTCTCCTGAATGGAGATGCATTCGACCTTAGCGTGGGCCCACCCAAGCTCGCGTGACCGGAGCCGGTGGGCAACTCTCTTCCCCTTGCTGGCAGACCGGCAGACCCCCCGAGGCCTGGGTGCCTCGGGCCCCGGCCAAGATGTGCTTCACCGTGCCCCCGAACGGGATCGCAAAGCTGCACTTCGGGGCGCACTTCCAGGCGCCGGGCCTGGCCAACCAGTCGGCAGGAACGGTGGACGTCTACGGCCTCCAGATCCTGGACGCAACCCTGGAGGCCGGCAACTCGACGGAGGTCGAGGCAGACACGACTTCTTGACGAAGGGGCGACGACGTCACGCTGGCCAATCTGGGGGAGGTACTGCTGGACTCCACCCTGACCACGCTGGGCAACTTCCTAGTGCGCTCCAACAGCCAGAGCTCCGTGGCCCAGCTCCGTGGCCCCGGCCAGCTTCACGGTGGGAGACGGGCGCTATCAGTCTGCACACCCTTTTTCTTCATGATTTGGATCCGGGTGGGTGGCCATTGGGCCCACCCAGCCTGGAGTCTCCTTCAGGGGAAGATGAGTCCCCGGCACCAACACAATGCCTGGATAAAAGAGTTATCGCTTGCTTGTGTGGTGCCGTTTGGTTAGCTTGCACACACTAGCACCGCATGCTGTTGGGGATATCACCTGAGCTTATTTTTGCAAGGTGCTGTTTCCTTTTGGGGAAATATAGAGAGTCAGGGAGCCCTGTGAATGGCGTGGTTTCTGGTTTGGGGGGGGGGTTTGAAAAATGGTTGCACACCATGATCATGAGGCCAATTTGGCTCCATAGTTCAGGCACTCAGTTTGTACTTCCAGCCGTTCCTTTCAGGGACTTGTTTGAAAGGAATGAGGGATCGACCCTGACAGGGGTGTGTTGCTTGAGGTTTGACGCTTTCAGAATTTTCCAACTGGTTTCAATGGGGATGCGGTGACATTTTTGATTTTCCGATTGGCTTTGCTTCGCAGACAAGTTGTCATGGTCGGTAAACATGATTTGAGTTTGGCGGAGAGCAATTGGAAGGTTGGTTGCTTGTACATGGGCTGAAGGATGAGCGGAAAGACTCTTAGTCTACCAACCCTGCTCAGGATTCTCGATGCCCATTTCTTTTCTTGCTCCACCAACATCCCTGCCAACTCGATTTCCCATCAGGTTTTGCCAGGTTTGGCTAAGTTTGGTCCTTTCGCCCTCTCCAGAAACGCTTCTCGCTGAGCGCGTGCACTTGAGCGGGCGCGCTTGAGCGGGCGTGCTTACGATTTTGCGTGCGTGGATACAGTGCTGAGCGGGGGCACTTGAGCGGGTGCGCTTACCGTTTGGCATGCGTGGACACAGTGCTGAGCCGGGCGCGCTTGAGCGTGTGTGCTTACCATCTGGCACGCGTGGATAAAGCGCTGAGCACGTGCGCTTGAGCGGGTGTCCTGGCATGCGTGAACACAGCGCTGAGCGGGCGCGCTTGAGCGGGTGTGCTTACAGGTATACCATTTGGCACGCGTGCATACAGTGCTAAGCGGGTGCACTTGAGCGAGTTTGATCACCATGTGGCATGCGTGGATACAGCGCTGAGCACGTGCCCTTGAGCGGGTGTGCTGGCAGGCGTGAACACAGCGCTGAGCGGGCGCGATTGAGCGGGTGTGCTTACCATCTGGCATGCGTGGATACAGTGCTGAGCAGTTGCGCTTGAGCGAGTGTGCTTACCGCTTGGCATGCGTGGATACAGTGCTGAGTGGGTGCGCTTGAGGCGCGCTTACGATTAGGCATTCGTGGCAGCGCGGGGGCACTTGAGCGAGTGTGCTTACCACCTGGAATGCGTGGACACAGTGCTGAGCGGGTGCGCTTGAGCGGGTGCTCACCATTTGGCAGTGGATACAGTGCTGAGCGGGCGCACTTGAGCGGGTGTGCTTTCCATTTGGCGTGCGTGGATACAGTGCTGAGCAGGTGCACTTGAGCGGGTTTTTACCATTTAGCATGCGTGGGTAGAGCGCTGAGCGCGTGCACTTGAGCCGGGTGCACTTGGGCGGGTGTGCTTACCATTTGGCATGCGTGGATAGAGCGCTGAGCGCGTGCGCTTGAGCGGGTGCACTTGAGCGGGTGTGCTTTACCATTTGGCATGTGTGGATACAGTGCTGTGTCTAAGCTACGGGTCGGACACATGCTCGGATTGCGGATCACGTTTGCTTAACATGTTCGTTCAAAGGCGGGCGCATGTGTAATTAAGGCAGGAAAAACTCTGGTTAGGTTTCTTGAGTTCTCGGGTTCTCGGGTTCTCGCGTTCTCGGATTCTCGGATTCTCGGATTCTCGAATTCTCGGATTCTCGGATTGTCGGGTTTTCGGGTTCTCGGATTCTCGGATTCTCGGATTCTCGGATTCTCGGGTTCTCGGATTCTCGGCTTCTCGGATTCTCGGACTCTCGAATTCTCGGATTCTCGGATTCTCGGATTCTCGGTTTCTCGGATTCTCGGATTTTCGGTTCTCGGATTCACGGATTCTCGGGTTCTCGGATTCTCGGATTCTCGGATTCTCGGATTTTCGGTTCTCGAATTCTCGGATTCTCGGATTCTCGGGTTTTCGGGTTCTCGGATTCTCGGATTCTCGGATTCTCGGATTATCGGGTTCTCGGATTCTCGGCTTCTCGGATTCTCGGATTCTCGGATTCTCGGATTCTCGGATTCTCGGATTCTCGGCTTCTCGGATTCTCGGATTTTCGGTTCTCGGATTCACGGATTCTCGGATTCTCGGTTTCTCGGATTCTCGGATTTTCGGTTCTCGGATTCACGGATTCTCGGATTCTCGGGTTCTCGGATTCTCGGATTCTCGGATTTTCGGTTCTCGAATTCTCGGATTCTCGGATTCTCGGGTTCTCGGGTTCCATTGTCAAGTGCGCTCTGATGCTTTTCGAGGCTCGAGACGCCCCCTCAACCCCCCCCCCAACCACCCCATTGAACCGTCCTAGAAGCACAAATCGGCTGTATTGAGGCTCAAAACAGCGGCCCCCATTTAAACCACTGGAAGCAAGTGGGCGCCCAAGTGCCCAAGGTCCGGGAGAGCTCTACGCTGGAGCTGTGGCCAACTTTGCGGGCAACTGGGTGGGCGTGGAAACTCGGTGGAACCCTCTGTTTAAGTTCATGTTGAGACACAAATTGTTGAAACAACCTCTATCCAAAAAATGGTGCAAGTAGGGGGCCTGGGGGGTGGTCTGTTGATGGTTGCCTGTTGTGCTTTTTATATTTGTTTCAAACCTATTATATAACCACCTTATTCGTTTTTTACTAGGGTTTTTGGGGAGACTATTTATCGTTTTTGTTAAGGTAATCATTTGGGTAAATGGGCTGACATTTTTTCCATTTGAAAGAGTTAGCCCTTTTAGTAGTGATTGTGTCTGGGGTGTTGTGATGCTCTTTGTTTCGATGTTTTTGTGGCACAGGGTGTCTGCGAGCCTTTCCACAATGCCCAACCCACAAAGGCAGAAGCTTTCCTTTGGCTTCCTGAAGACCAAATTCTACCCCTGTGCCGATCGGCTCTTCGGAGTGTGTCGGTCTTGAACTGCGAACTTGCCAAACTGTTGAACTGTTTGGTCAGCCGGCAAGACGCCAAGGGGTTTCTCAGGATCCCCAACTCTTGCGGCTTCCCCTTTGTGTTTGGGAAGACCATTCGGGTGTGTTTTTTTTTGTTGAGGCCCTGTACTGTTTTGGTTGCGGGCAACCGGGAGAAAGCCCAAGCCCATGTTGGCGGTCCCGTATTCTGAGACAAACCCAGTTTGGTAAACCAAGAAACTTGTTTGAAGAGCCGCGCAAGTAAGACGAAGGAAGACGCCGTGCTTTGGCTTAGGAAAGCGGGAGGACCTTTCGGTGGCTTCGAAAACAGGAGTTCAATCCACGTGAACCTCAAGGGAGTGCAACTGAAGGCCGTTGCTCCTGTTTAGGGCACCTTCTGTCGGAATATCAGCAGGCGTTGCGTCCCAACAGTGCGATTCCCGTTTGTTGCTGCACTACATCTGTCACGCATGGACTCTTGCTTGTTTGAAACGCGAACGCGACCAGAGTGCATCTCCATTGGCGGGAACCTCGGTTCCTGGCGTGGAGGGAACTGGGGGCCGTGTCAAAAGGGCGTGAGACCACCCGTTGCACAGCCCACATGGAGCTTGGATACGGCGTTCAGCATCTCTGTTTTTCATTACTCACAAGCTTGACCTGTTGCTAGCTTCCTTTTCTTAACTTGGTTTGTCTCGAAACATTGGGGGACAAAAATGGTGGTTGCCCTTTAGTTTCGCTTGACACCAACCCAATGTGCCCTCAAAACAAGACTCATCCAATTGGCTCAATGACTTAGCCTTTGGCTGTTGCACCTCCCTGCATTGCCAGACTTAGCAGATCTAAGAGACCAGCAACAACAAACTTTGTTTTTTTGCAGGGTAAGACTGGCCCGGCTTTCGGGGCGGGGGGGGTTCCCGCGGATGCTGGGCCCCAAGGCAACTACCCATACTTTGTGGTCTTCAACGGCTTGGACCAAGCCTGGGCTGTTTGCGCCTCAGGATTTGCACACATTGAACGGCGCACATTGAACGGGGCTTTTTTGATGTCCGGCGTGTCGAAAGCTTCATGTCTTCGGTGGACTGGCCTTGTCTTTGGCCAACCTCAACTACCGTGATCGACACAAGATGCTCTCGTGCTTTTCGGCCTCCCTGGCTCTCAGGATTCCGGACACATGCTGTGAACAGTGAAGAGTGCTCGCTTCTCACCAAGTTGCGCTCTCTGAGGCGCCCGAAGACCCCATGATGCGCACTGTGCGCACCGGGCTCATGGGCCAGACCCCCAGTTCAGGCCTAGTTTGGGCCGACCTATTTGTTAAGGGGCCGATCTGTTTGGTGAGGGGCCCGGCTTACCTTTGGAATTTCACGGGAAACCAAGAAGAAACGAATCGTTCGAGGGGTTATGAGACACTTGAGATCCGTGGGCATGTCTTCAACCAAGTGCCCGCCAGGGGCTTTGTGATGCATTTTTTGTTGTTTTCTCGGGGGCGGGGGGGGGGGGGGGGGGGGGGG
>CAUJNA010000837.1:0-2500 GCA_963377175.1 Effrenium voratum
TGATGCTAGTAAGGTTGAGGATGGTTGGGCATCAACACCACATTTCTACACAAAATTACAGCTGTGCCGAGTCCCCCAGTTCACGTGCCTAGGGATCACTTCAAACGTTCCAACACGCTGATTCCGCTCCTGCGTTCTATTCCCTACGTTCCCAAAGGCACAAGTGGCACATGGTTACATTGGCTCAAAGGCCCTGACTGCTTGCGGCACTGTGACTGGAGCCATGGCAGTAGCAGTTGTAAATGGCAGGCTTCTTATTGAGGCAACACGTGGCCAACCCTGCGAAATTACTTTCGATTGCAACACGTGTGGTTGCAAAGTCCATTCGGAGAACAGCTTACCAAAACAGAACGCAAAGTCAGTGTCAATGTCATGCAACGCATGGGACAGTGTCCCAGTCAACATCCAGCGCCATAGCCAGTTGCAGGTGAACAACAACAAGCTGTCGGCTCGAACCTACTTGCTGCAAACTAGACACCAAACTATCTGCTGACCGGTCTTTTCAAGCTACAACATTCTGAGAATTTCGTGTTTCGCATCGAGTAAGTTCACACTGGGCTGGGCCTCCTTCCATATGGTTTAAACACGCTGCACATTCAAGAGGTGGCTTTGGCTGTCAAATGATGTTCTGGAGGAGGACCTGCGTAGAATTGGAATCCCAGCCGTCTCTTTTCTCAGACGTAGTTCATTGCACTGGTGCTTCCAAATTGTTGTTGTATTGAAGCCACGGCTTCGCACCTACCTGTTGTGCAATGACGTGGTTCGTGTCCTGGCTGTTACGCATTCCGGACGAATTATCGTTTTTGGCCATCGATTAGCATCTCTGCAAGAGGCGCCAAGCGACGGTTCCAAGGCCAAGTTCCAGAACGTTGCAAACACATCCGGCTATCAGACTGGCTGTTGCTTTGACAAGCAATGCCCGAAAGCCATGATTGCCAAATCCCACCCGAAAAACATGTGGCTCAAGGTTAACTCCGGCCATGCGTTTTTTGC
The DNA here is from genome assembly GCA_963377175.1 of Effrenium voratum. Classification (NCBI taxonomy): domain Eukaryota; class Dinophyceae; order Suessiales; family Symbiodiniaceae; genus Effrenium; species Effrenium voratum. The sequence continues at coordinate 994 of CAUJNA010000837.1, forward strand.
TCAACGTTGCATTTTCTGAATCCCCGCAGTCCAGCCGAGATAAGCTGCTGAAAAGAAAGAGCTTGTGTTGAATGGAGCGACGCGCAGGACACACGAAGACACTACTGTAACCATTTGATTTGGCCCCCGCATCCCCAGCATGCAGAGCATCACCCAAGGCACCTCCAGTATGATGCCCGCAAGCTGTGGATGCAAAAGCTGGAGCGCCAGGAAAATAGGCAGCTTGCAGCATCGCCAGCGTAACTCGCATTCCCAGGATCATCATCGATGGGGCTGGTGATGCCACAAGCTGACTTGTTTCCGTGAGAAGGCTCACAAACAAGGCATCATCATCATCGTCGTCGTCATCAGCATCAGCATCAGCATCATCATCATCATCATCATCATCATCATCATCATCATCATCATCCTCATCCTCATCCTCATCCATCATCATCAGCATCATCATCAGCATCATCATCATCAGTATCGTCTTCATCATCATCAGGGTTAGAGGTTCGGGTTTGAGGCTGGTTAGGGTTAGAGGTTAGGGTTAGAGGTTAGGGTTAGAGGTTTGAGTTAAAGGCTAGGGCTGGAGCTTAGGCATCAGCATCATCATCATCGTCATCGTCATCGTCATCGCCAGCACCATCACCATCATCATCATGTCTATTGTCATGAATCATTATCGTCGTCGTCATCATTGGGGTTAGAGGTTGGGGTTTGAGGTTAAGGTTGGAGGCTAGGGTCTGAGGTTAGGGTTAGAGGGTTAGAGGTCAGGGTTGGAGGTTAGGGTTAGAGGCTAGGGTTAGAGGCTAGAATTAGAGGTTAGGGTTAGGCTAGGGTTGGAGGTTAGGGTTGGAGGTTAAGGTTAGAGGTTAAGGTTAGAGATTAGGGTTAGCGGTTCGGGTTGGAGGTTAGGGTCAAGGTTGGAGGTTGGGGTCAGAGGTCAGGGTTAGAGGCTAAGGTTGGAGGTTAGCCGACATCATCATCATCGTCAGCATCCTCATTATCATGTCATCATCATCATCATCATCATCATCATGATGACCATGATGATGATCCTCATCAGCAGCAGCAATCATCATCAATATCGTCTTCGTCATCATCCGGGTTTGAGGTTCGGGTGCGAGGTTTCGGTTAGAGGCTAGGGTTAGAGGTTAGGGTTAGGGGTTTAACCCTTCGAGGTAAGGGTTCGAGGGTTAAAGGTTAGGGTTAGAGGTTCGGGTTCGAGGTTAGGGTTAAAGGCCAGGGTTAGAAGTTAGGCGTCATAATCTCATCAGCATCATCATGACAATCATCATCATCGTCGTCGTCATCATCAGGGTTAGAGGTTAGGGTTTGAGGTTAAGGTTAGAGGCTAGTGTTCGAGGTGAGGGTTAGAGGTCAGGGTTAGAGGTGAGGGTTAGAGGTTAGGGTTAGAGGCGAGGGTTAGAGGTTAGGGCTAGAGGTTAGAGTTAGAGGTTAGGGTTATATAGAGGTTAAGGTTAGAGGTTAGGGTTAGCGGTTAGGGTTAGAGGTTAGGGTT
>CAUJNA010000837.1:12500-40000 GCA_963377175.1 Effrenium voratum
TTCGCTGACCACTTCTTCACACATGTCAACGCCAACAAGACAAACAAGAACCAATCCGAGAAGGAGAGACCAGAAAGCCACGGCGTTCCACGGATCAAGATGAAGAAGAAGAAGAAAAAGAAGAGAAAAGAAGAGAAGCAGAAGGTCACCCTGGAGCCCCACAATCCGGACAATCTATCACGATTCATCCAGGAATTTGCGGAAGTCATTTTGGGCCGGGACATGAACAAGATCGATGCAGCATTCAGGAGAACTTCCGAACTTTCATGCCAACCCAAGGGATGTCCATCCAGACTTGAAGGAAACTGGGCCGAGACCCCTGGCGCATGTGAATCCCGACACCAACTTCGATGAGGAAGAATTCTACTTCAGTCATGTGTGTGTGTGCCTGTAAGCGTATTTGCGGTATATGTAGATATATGGTCGCCCCCCCCCCAAGATCCACCCCAGCTTTGGACACAGCTAAAACACTGCCAAAACACTGTAATTTACCGTGTTTTGAGCGATTCGGCTGAGTTGAGGCACCTTATCAAGTCATTCACAGACATCCTTGGATCCAAGGACCTCATCAAGCTGCCCATCAGGTTCGGCTGCAAGGGCATCGTTCTCGGGTCCTGGTCAGCAAGCGGCCTATTGGCACGACACATTTCCACCAAAAGCCAACACTGGGGTACGACGTTTGGATGTTCAGATGCTATTTTGGAGTTGAGAAGGATTGCGCTGATCCCGACTGCGACACTCCCACATCCGACTGCCTGGCAACCGCCGGACCGGACATGTTCGTCGATCAGCAGAAGCACATTGGAAAAAATCCTCCACACACCAAAGCCCAAGGACATGGCAAGCGACGAGATCGTTGTCATCCACACAGACCATAATGGCACCTTCCCGAAATAACCCATGGCCCAGCACGGGAAGATTTCCAATCAAGAATCATGCCCCTCGTCACCGGGTACTAATGCGATGCGTGCGAAACCAAGGCCTTATCAACTACATCATCCAGACATATCAGAAGACATGGAACAAGGCACAGGAAACCATTGCGGACTGAGGGCTGCAAAATGGGGACATCCAGTCAATCGTACGTCATCACCTCTATATGAAGACTGGACCCGGGTATGACAGAACATTTCCCGACTGCATGATGACATTTGTATTTGGATGGGGGAGACAGACATCCAACAACAGTTTTGCAAGTCCGAGATTGGAAGCACAATTGGCATCTATGCAGGACGAGTTTGAGAAGGTCATTGCCGACTACCAGGTCTCATCCAATGAACGCATCAAGCACATGACCAACGAGATGCTGATGCTGGGTCACTGTGATTCCAACTCACACAGCCCACTGATGGTCGACATCCGAAGCCGTGCAGCAAATCCGGAGAGAAACTATTCTCGGACCAAGGAGTTTTTCAAGGGCAAGAAACATGGAAGCCGTGGAACCAACACTCGCGCAGCAATCAAGGATGGAAGCGTTGCAGCGATTCGACCTGGAGAGATTACGATTACGGCAGTCAGTCTGACAGCAGCTATCATTGGTATAACAAGAAATGATAAGCTATTGCGACTGCCACCTTTGGCAACCATCCAGACCTCCTTTGGTCTTCATGATTTGCCAGGGATAAGATTCTCAGAAGCTTGATTGCGAGAGTTCACACGAAACCGCCACTACAAATCACGAAAAATTGATCCTCATCGACGACAAGACTATTTTCAGTGAGAGATCAATAGTTTCACATCGACCCCGCATGAACCAGTTGTCACCAGGACTTTTCATCCGCGCAGCAAAAAGGATGAATCAAATATTTGAATGGCTACGGCAGAAAACAAAGGCTACGGCCAAAGGCCAAGAAGCCAGAAATTACGTAGTAATTCAGTGCTGGAGATCAAAAGAAACTTGTGTCTGTTTTGTGGTTGATGTATATCTTGATCTCCATGCAACCATCTGGCTCAAGGCCCTTTTCTTGTACATTCTTGCAGGCCGCTTTCAGTGAAAAACAGTAATCAGAGCCAGCAGGGACTGTCCATTCTCTTGCACTCCATATTGGCATATTGGATTTCCTGCGTCCTCTAAGCCAGCCCAAAAGGAGCCGCATCAAACATAGACACCTCACCTGCTGAGTTCAGGAAGCTTTCGTCTTTTTCAAGTCATCAAGTCTGACACTCCCAGGAAGGGATTTCTGTTTGAGGCATGAACTAGATTGCCGGCCGCCCAGGCCCTCATGTTCAGACGTGAAGTTCAGACGGGGGCTGAGCAGAGGGGATGTTCTGTGCGAGGCACAGGTTTGAAGAACGAAAGAAATTCACCGAAAAGCTTCACCGTGGTTTTTCACCGCCTCGTGCATCACCTCAGTGGTCAGTGCTGCATGATACCAGTGTGAGGGGCCTAAATTGGAGCGCCCTAAATCAGAGAGGCGGACAAGAGAAAACTTGTGGCTAAGAGACTGTTTGGCTTTTCTTCTTTCGTCTGGGCGTGGTTGCGCTTGTAGCCCAGCCTGCTAACCTAGACTAGTAGCGCCTGGAAAACGAGCGCTGCCTGTGGCATACGTAGCAGACGCCCATTAGGCGCAGGGTCCACGAGCGCTCCCTCACAAACTCACTGAGGCACTTCTGCAGCAAGTAACCTTTTTCAAAGAAGCCAACTCTTTCTCAGCAGGGATTGGCGACTTTCGCTGGCGCAAACTGGCATGCCTTTTCTTGGTCCCGTGAAGAACATTCGGGGGCGGCAGCCATGGGAGGCGCGTCTACCGAGGGCGGCGGGCCTGAGAGCCGCTCCCTGGAGTTTGTCAAAAAAAACACACGAAAAATCCACCGCGCACTTCTGCAGGCACAGCACACAAGAATTCTTCGGACTCCTGTGCCAGTGCAGCTACCGTTCCTTCTGCGCAGTGCTCGAGAGTGAAAAAGGGAGTGGATTGGTGCTGAGAATGGTTTCGGTCGAACCCAGGCCAACGCATTTGCATCTGTGCAGGCTGATCGCAGTCTCAGCAAAAGGTGGTGTGTTTGGTTATTTACCCGTGTGTGTGCTTGGCGTCTGTTCTGTGATTCCTTGCACGTCGCTTGTAAGCCATGCCTAGGACAAGGCTGATGACGGCGAGACGAGCAGCTTTGATGCGCGCTCACTTAGTGAGACGAAAGTTCATGCGCCGGAGGGAGCGATGGGCACTCAGGTCCCCAGGCCAAGGTGGCGGCGCCGCCACTTCTTCACTGTGGGCCTTGTAGGCGAGCTTGGGGTGCAAAAGGCTTACCAGCAGTGTCTATCATTTGTTTTGCTTGTGATTGCGAGAAGCAATCGCTTTGGGAGGTAGGCAGTCGTCAAACAAGACGTTCAGCCTGAAAGTCAAGCGTGTTAGATATTCTTTGCAGACAAACAAACGGACGGACGGAGGGAGGGAGGGAGGGAGGGAGAGCGAGCGAGTGGGAGAGAGAGAGAGAGAGAGGGAGAGAGAAAGAGCGCAAGTGTGAAGATGACCTCCTTGTTGTGGGAGTCAAAACATGTAGCACTTCCGTTTGGTTACACACCCTGGAATGGCTTTGTTGCTTGCTGAAATTCATGCATCCCTTGAATTTGTGCGCAGGGCGTACGAATGCCAGGAGCATTGCTGGTGGTGGCTTGGCTGCGCAAGCGCTTGGACCTCGGGGTTTTGTTGGGGTTCGGCTTCCGGCCCTTGCGGGCACGCTCAAGTTGCATGATGCAGAACTTAGCATACGAGGTAGATTTGGTTTTTTAAGTCTTCCTCATGGTTGATCAGTCCACTTCACTTTGCGAGAAAGCTGAGGCCATTGCCGCGGCTTTCCACTAGCCGCGACCTGAGCATGTTCCACCTTCATTCTGCCCGTGCCAGTCAGTACTTTGCGGAGACAATCCTGCTCTTTGCCAAGTATAAAGGAGTTTGGCTGCTTTGCCTTCCTTCTGTTTGTTCTGCAGTCCCCGCGTAGGCATTCACGTGGGCTTTCAAGGCATTTTGAGTACTTAGGCCTATTTAGGCCTTTTCTAGCAGCCAGATCCTTGGACAGATGTGGTGTATTGCAAAGGTGATCTTAGAGGGGCTGCCAAAACTGCACTTGTACTGAACAGTTGCAATAAACATCTGCCCGCGTAAGCACCTTGAAGCTGACTGGTGCTCGCGCAGGCACCAGGCTCGCGCTTTTGCGTAGGCGTGCAAGGTGTGTATAGGCCCCGAACCACTTAAAAAACACTGCTCATATCAGCCGGAGGCTTGTTTTGGACGCGACCGTTTGTGTGAAGGGAGTCGGCGCATCTGGCAAGGTGTGTACGACGCACGCCTGAAGGACATCTCGATTGGCGAGGCGCTACGTGGCTCAAGAGTGGGTGACTTTGGCTGGGAGCTGCATGGGCAGGAGGCCATCGACGTGTTTCATCCGGCAATGAAGCACTGCGGTATTGTGTAGAAGACGCTTTAGAGCTGTTCGGACCAATTTGAGGATCAGGTTGCTGTTTGATAGTCTTTTTTGGGAGGAATCGTATTTGCATGCTGGTCATGTTGTTACAGCGCACAGCATCAGAAAGACTAGTTTTTGCTGAAGATGTGCTGCAACAACTGATCTTCGCAACAATCCGTGAATTTGGCAAACGCCCTTTGAGATGCTTTGCCACCCTGAAGCCACAGAGCAAGAGTGTGCTGGGAGATTGAAATTCTGCAGCCACTGGCTGGATTGGCTACCAAGTGTTGGGCGAAGCCGGCCTTGCTTCAGGTGTAAAATCTGCGCTTGAAGGCGCTCGGGAAACAAGCCGAGCCTATTTGAATGCTGATTCAGCCAGGAACCTGCTCAAAATGGCAATCACCATAAATTTGATGCCACCTTCACCGGGAAGGCTTTGCGTGAATCTTTTGAACGGGATGAGTTGCATTTGAATTGAAATTATTTCTGCGACAGGTCTTGTTCTCCCAGTAGCAGACTGACACACGGTCACTTGCGCAACTTGCGCAACTCATCCTGGCAGTTTGCGCAAAATCAATTTTCCAGGTCCTGCTTCGGCAGCATGATATGTTGCACAGGTCCTGTGTGTGTGTGTGTGTGAGTGCGTGTGTGTGTGTGTGTGTTTTTGTACTAAAGAGCTGACTTGCTCATGGAATGCAGCGGCAATTTCGCTCTGGCCAGCTGGCTTGTCAGAGTCCCTTATTTCTATCTGAGTTTCCATGAGATGCTTGTAGTCTTGGTCATTCCCCAACTGTGTTGAGCCACTGGCCTTCGGAGTCTCAGCTCACATGTGAGATCCGTTTTGCAAAGTGTGCCTTGTCGCGCTGTGCTGAAAACCGCTCTCGGTCGTGTTGAAGACGCAACGTGCTCTTCCCGTCTGCCTGCATGGACAGCTCATTTGAGCTGGTGTTTTCTCTGTTGGAGATGCTTCTACCATCTTCTACTTGATGCAGGTGCTCTATTGTCGTGGTTCTTTGTCACATTGGTTGTTCGAGTCCTTTGACGTATTCATAATTGCAGATGCTCAGGCTGCATTTGAATGCTCTTGCCATGAATATGATTCCAACAAACTGTGTTTAATGCGCTTTCCAGCGGCGCGCGCCACTCCTATCATGCAAACTTGTTGCCGTGTCAGCGCCGTCAGACCCTATAGAGTCGGCTCACAAAGGGCAACAACGGGTTTTGAGCAAAGTGCTGGAGTTTCAAACTTTCAAGAGTCCCAAATCATGCTGCGAAGATCTGCAAGCAGAGACACGCTAGCAACAGCATGCTGGTACTTGTGCGGGAGTCTTTTGGGAAACCTGTCTCACGCATGGCAACTTCTGTGCAGCCAAGAGCTACAGCAGCAAGGTGACGGTTGCTGCGAGGGCCATGAAAGATCTCCTAGCTTCACCAGGTCTGGCTGAAAGTTGACGTGTATTGACAGAGACCTGTTGATTTATTTTGTGCTTTCATGGCCGTTCGGCGTAAGTCAGCACGTAAAACGCCTGGCCGTCGGTGCTGGTTTAACGGTTTTCCCACACATGTGCAGGCGCAGGCCGCCGGCATGAGGCCGGTGGCACACCACGCGCGCAAGCCGATTGTTGTGCACGCAGCTTGAGCACTGTATGCACCAAGTATGGGTTGGTGCAAATTGCCATGACATAGCAAGCTTCTTTGGCGGTGACTCGGAACGAGGAGTGGACGGAGTCCCCAGTGCCGCCTGGTTGGCAGCCAGAGATTTGGCAGCCTGGTCGTGTGCCAGTGCTTTGGTCTGCATCCAGATGGCAGTGACAAGCGCCTTATGCCAACCAAGCACTCGCCTGGGCTTTCATGGAGTGACACATGGAGAATTTTGTTGACCACAATGCAGAACATGGGAGAGGCTCACGGGGTTTTCAGCCAGCTTCAAAAACACTTGTGTGGTTCGGAGTGCCTATTCCTCAAAGGTCCAAGACTTCTACCCTTAAGGTCCTACCTCTCTGGAAGTCAGGGTCGTTTGGAGGATTTTGTTTGGTGGCAAACTAGGGTACTAGCTTGAGAGGACGACCAAGCAATCGTTCAACCGCCTATGTTCCAGGGGCAGCGAACCTTTAATATAAGTTGAGTGTATGTTGAAAAATGCTCGCTGTATACTGACCTTCAACCAACTTGATTGGTGCTTTGCCCTTCTGAAATGGGGACTTTGAGTGCATCATTCAAAATTTAAGGATTCTCCACCAGTTCAAGCCACGACGAACAATCTAAACTTTGAGCAGCAGTCCTGGAGTTCTGAAGCTTGAGCAGCCATTTCTCAAGCTTTGCCTTTGTGCAACGCACGCCGTGCACTGCGAAACAATGAAGGCTGGGCCAACAACGTGCCATGCTCTGCGCGTTTGCTGAGGGCCCCCCCCCCGGTAAGAGGGAATAGTATGTATCATGTGACCGGGCAATGTTATGCATTTTTATCATCATGTTCATCATCATGTGCATCATCATCATCATCATCATCATCATCATCATCATCATCATCATGTTTATCATCATTGCTTTTTACTCATCAGTTTTTCCATTAGTTGTTATCATCATGTTCATCATGATGGTTTGGGCAGGGCTCGGATGATGATGACGATGATGATGATCATGATGATCATGATGATGTGATAAACATGATGATGACAATGATGATAAGACTGATGATGAACATGATGATAAAAAACAAAATGATTATAAAAAGGAGGATGATGATCAGTTGGCCAGCCAGGACCCCTGGATTTTCATTTTTCATGTTTTTCATGTTTTGTTTTTCAACTTTCTCATTTTTTTCTTTTGGCCAGAATTGAAAAAAACATGAAAAATTGGAAAATCCAAGACCACGCCGTTGTTCCATTTTTTTCAATTCTGGATTCTATAGACAAAAGAAAAAATGAAAAAAGAATGGGAAAAAGAAAAATCCAGAGGGTCTGGGAAGGGCATGATGATGAACATGATGATGATAAACACAATGATGAAACCCTGGATTTTTCATTGCTTTTGCATTGTTGGTATATTTTTTCAGTTTTTCCATTGTTTCCATTTGTGTCTTTTGGCCAGAATTGAAAAAATGAAAACCATGAACAAGTCGAAGTCTTGGATGTTCCATATTATTTTCATATTTTCTTAATTCTGGCCAACAGAAACAATGCAAAACATGAAAAACTATTCTTTGCAAAATATGAACAATGAAAAATCCGGGTGGTCCAGGCTGGCCAACTGATCATCATCATCATCATCATCATCATCATCATCATCATCATCATCATCATCATCATCACTTTTTATCATCATTTGTTTATTATTATTATTATTATTTTCTATCAACATGTTTATCATCATGTGTATCGTCATTTTTATCATCATGTTCATCATCATTATTGTCATCATTGTTAGTTCCATCATCATTTTATCATCATGTTCATCATCATCATCATCCGAGCCCTGCCCAGACCCCTGGATTTGTCATGTGTGTGTTCAATGTTTTCATGTTTTTCAATTTTTGCAATTTGTGTATTTTCCTTTTGGCCAGAATTGGAAAAAAACCAACAAAAAAACACGTAGTCTTGGATTTTCCATTTTTTCATGTTTTTAAATTCTGGCCAAAAGAACAAATGGGAAAAATAAAAACAAACGGAAAGAATGAAAAAATGAAAACATGAAAATACAGGGGGTCCAGGCTGGACAACTGATCATCATCATCATCATCATCATCATCATCTTCATGTGTTATCATCAATTTTTTTTATTTTTTTTTTATCAACATGTTTATCATCATGTGTATCGTCATTATTATCATCATGTTCATCATCAGTCTTGTCATCATTGTTAGTTCCATCATCATTTTATCATCATGTTCATCATCATCATCGTCATCATCATCATCATCATCATCATCATCATCATCATCATCATCATCATCATCCGAGCCCTGCCCAGACCCCTGGATTTGTCATGCGTGTCTTCAATGTGTTCATGTTTTTCAATTTTTGCAATTTGTGTATTTTCCTTTTGGCCAGAATTGAAAAAAACCAACAACAAAACACGTAGTCTTGGATTTTCCATTTTTTCATGTTTTTAAATTCTGGCCAAAAGAACAAATGGGAAAAATAAAAACAAACGGAAAGAATGAAAAAATGAAAACATGAAAAATACAGGGGGTCCAGGCTGGACAACTGATCATCATCATCATCATCATCATCATCATCATCATCATCATCATCATCATCTTCATGTGTTATCATCATTTTTTATTTTTTTTTATCAACATGTTTATCATCATGTGTATCGTCATTATTATCATCATGTTCATCATCATTCTTGTCATCATTGTTAGTTCCATCATTTATTTTATCTTCATGTTCATCATCTCATCATCGTCATCAGCTCATCATCATCATCATCATCATCCGAGCCCTGCCCAGACCCCTGGATTTGTCATGTGTGTCTTCAATGTGTTCATGTTTTTCAATTTTTGCAATTTGTGTATTTTCCTTTTGGCCAGAATTGAAAAAAACCAACAAAAAACACGTAGTCTTGGATTTTCCATTTTTTCATGTTTTTAAATTCTGGCCAAAAGAACAAATGGGAAAAATAAAAACAAACGGAAAGAATGAAAAATGAAAACATGAAAAATACAGGGGGTCCAGGCTGGACAACTGATCATCATCATCATCATCATCATCATCATCATCATCATCATCATCATTTGTTATCATCTCTTTTTTTTGTTTTATCAACATGTTTATCATCATGTGTATATATCGTCATTTTTATCATCATGTTCATCATCATTCTTGTCATCATTGTTAGTTCCATCATCATTTTATCTTCATGTTCATCATCATCATCGTCATCATCATCATCATCATCATCCGAGCCCTGCCCAGACCCCTGGATTTGTCATGTGTGTCTTCAATGTGTTCATGTTTTTCAATTTTTGCAATTTGTGTATTTTCCTTTTGGCCAGAATTGAAAAAAACCAACAACAAAACACGTAGTCTTGGATTTTCCATTTTTTCATGTTTTTAAATTCTGGCCAAAAGAACAAATGGGAAAAATAAAAACAAACGGAAAGAATGAAAAAATGAAAACATGAAAAATACAGGGGGTCCAGGCTGGACAACTGATCATCATCATCATCATCATCATCATCATCATCATCATCATCATCATCTTCATGTGTTATCATCATATTTGTTTTATCAACATGTTTATCATCATGTGTATCGTCATTATTATCATCATGTTCATCATCATTCTTGTCATCATTGTTAGTTCCATCATCATTTTATCTTCATGTTCATCATCATCATCGTCATCAGCATCATCATCATCATCATCATCCGAGCCCTGCCCAGACCCCTGGATTTGTCATGTGTGTCTTCAATGTGTTCATGTTTTTCAATTTTTGCAATTTGTGTATTTTCCTTTGGCCAGAATTGAAAAAATCCAACAAAAAAACACGTAGTCTTGGATTTTCCATTTTTTCATGTTTTTAAATTCTGGCCAAAAGAACAAATGGGAAAAATAAAAACAAACGGAAAGAATGAAAAAATGAAAACATGAAAAATACAGGGGGTCCAGGCTGGACAACTGATCATCATGTTCATCATCATCATCATCATCATCATCATCATCATCATCATCATCATCATCATCATCATCATTTGTTATCATCTTTTTTTGTTTTATCAACATGTTTATCATCATGTGTATCGTCATTATTATCATCATGTTCATCATCATTCTTGTCATCATTGTTAGTGGCTCGGTCGTCCTGTAAACGCGCGTTTTTTTTGGTTCTTTCCCCCCTGTAATGGCCGCAAAAACGCGCAAATCATATGGTTTTCACAGGTTTCGTGCATGTCCGGCCACTACCACGTAAAACGCGGGAATTATGTGGAAATTCACACTCACGATAGGCACGCCCGCTCAAGTGCACCCGCGCAGCACTGCATCCATGCCAGCCAAATGGTAAGAACACCCGTTCAAGTGCACCCGCGCAGCACTGCATCCATGGCAGCCAAATGGTAAGAACACCCGTTCAAGTGCACCCGCGCAGCACTGCATCCATGCCAGCCAAATGGTAAGAACACCCGTTCAAGTGCACCCGCGCAGCACTGCATCCATGCCAGCCAAATGGTAAGAACGCCCCCTCAAGTGCACCCGCGCAGCACTGCATCCATGCCAGCCAAATGGTAAGAACACCCGTTCAAGTGCACCCGCGCAGCACTGCATCCATGCCAGCCAAATGGTAAGAACACCCGTTCAAGTGCACCCGCGCAGCACTGCATCCATGCCAGCCAATGGTAAGAACACCCGTTCAAGTGCACCCGCGCAGCACTTGCAAAAGTGCACTCGCTCAGCGTAAAAGAACACCCGTTCAAGTGCACCCGCGCAGCACTGCATCCATGCCAGCCAAATGGTAAGAACACCCGTTCAAGTGCACCCGCGCAGCACTGCATCCATGCCAGCCAAATGGTAAGAACACCCGTTCAAGTGCACCCGCGCAGCACTGCATCCATGCCCGCCGAATGGTAAGAACACCCGTTCAGGTGCACCCGCGCAGCACTGCATCCATGGCAGCCAAATGGTAGGAACAGCCGTTCAAGTGCACCCGCGCAGCACTGCATCCATGCCAGCCAAATGCTAAGAACACCCGTTCAAGCGCACCCGCGCCCAAGAGAAGCCACATCATCCAGTTCGCCACGAAACGGGTCCATGGCAAGCCTGGCTTGGTGCCTCTTTTGCAGTGCTTCGCTCGCTACCGAAATGAGCGAAAGAACGCTCTGGGCTTCAGTCCCAAGGACTGGTGCAATTTTGATGAAGACAATGCTTGGATGCGACGTTGAAAATGCAGGTACATGCCTGGGTGCTCTTTTTGATCAGTTTGCATGAACGATGGGATGGTTTCAGGCGCCCTGAGCCGGCACCATCTTTGCTTGCCAGAGAGGCACTTGACCAACTTGCTCGAAACCCGGGTAGAAGAAAGTTAAGGGATAATGCCAACAAATTTAATGGGTGGGGGTGTCAGCCTTTTTAATTCTGTACATGGTTCTGGGAGTGCGACCATTTAAATAACAGGTTTTGATTTGGAGTCACCTAAGGATAGGCCGTGCTCTTGCAGTTCCACTCGGACATCCGGCCCACCCTTTGCTGGACTTGCTCGAAACCTGTGAAAAACCATATGATTTGCGCGTTTTTGCGGCCATTACAGGGGGGAAAGAGCGAAAAAAAACGCGCGTTTACAGGACGTCTGAGCGTTGTTAGTTCCATCATCATTTTATCATCATTTTATCATCATGTTCATCATCATCATCGTCATCATCATCATCATCATCATCCGAGCCGTGCCCAGACCCCTGGATTTGTCATGTGTGTCTTCAATGTGTTCATGTTTTTCAATTTTTGCAATTTGTGTATTTTCCTTTTGGCCAGAATTGAAAAAAACCAACAAAAAACACGTAGTCTTGGATTTTCCATTTTTTCATGTTTTTAAATTCTGGCCAAAAGAACAAATGGGAAAAATAAAAACAAACGGAAAGAATGAAAAAATGAAAACATGAAAAATACAGGGGGTCCAGGCTGGACAACTGATCATCATGTTCATCATCATCATCCTTTTTTATCATTTTTTTATGTTTATCATCATGTGTATCGTCATTTTTATCATCATGTTTATCATCATCACCATCATCATCATCAGCATTATCCGAGCCCTTCGCATGCTTCTTTGGATTTTTCAATGGTTCCAATGTTTTCTGTTTTTGCCAGAATTGAAAAAATGAAACGACTCAACAAAACGTAGTCTTGGATTTTTTGTTCTTCATTTTTTCAATTCTGGCCAAAAGGAAAAATTGAAAAAAAAGAGATAAAATCGTAGTCTTGGATTGTTCATTGTTTTCTCATTTTTTTTATTCTGGCCAAAAGAAAATTTTGAAAAAAACATGAAGACATAAAAACTCCAGGGGGCCACCTGATCATCATCATCATCATCATCCTCATCATTTTTTATTTTTTTAAAATCATCATGTTCATCATCATTTGTATCATGATGTTCATCATGTTCATCATCTTCATCATTATCACCATCATCATTCTCATCATCATCATCATCATCATCATCCCAGCCCTTCCCAGACCTTTTTCATGTTTTGTTTTTCATGTTTTTGTTCTTCTTTTGGCTAGAATTGAAAAATGGACAAAAACGGGACCCATGGAAAAATCGTAGTCTTGTGTTTTGTCATTTTCATTTTGTTGGCCGGCACTGAGTCCACTTTCAATTTTATTTGACTTCTATCCTGTTTTCTTATATCTACAATTACCATCGTCTGCTATTGTCTTGTTTCTTTCCTGTTATCTCCTATGAGTAATTCTTGATTGCAAGGTAAAACGAAATGGACAGATACACATCATGCCCAAATTCTAGAAATATGTGCTGTCATTACGGGAAGAAGCGAAAAGGATATGGAAAAGAAGAGCCATCAAATTCTTTGGGTGGGAAATTATGTAATGAGAGCTTTCTCGGCCCCAGCTGGCCTTGTGCACCTTAAGACTTGGAATGTAAGGAATGGCAAGGATAGGTGGAGCCTCTCTTCCTTCATCCCCCTTCTTATTTCCATATCATCCTTTCCTTTCAATCTCTGTTGTTTCCTGGCTCTTTCTTCATTTCTTAGACTAAAGAAATCTGATCAGACTACTGTTCAGTAATTTTAATTTATACTACAACCATGTCATTGATCGTTTGGTTTTCTCTAGTTTCACAGTTTACCTTTTTCTAGTTTACTATGTTTGTATCGTGCTTGTTTATATCTATTGCTCTTATGATCATCATGTATCATTGTCTTGTTTCTATTCTGTTGTCTCGCAGAAGTTTAAGTATTTATTGCTTGCGAGGTAAAGCGAAATGGCCAGACACACATCATGTCCAAATTCTAGAACTATATGCTGCCATTATGGCAAGAAGCGAAAAGGACATGGAAGGGGCACATTGAGGGGACGTGGAAAGGTATGGCAGGGACATGCAAAGGAAGGGAACAAATTGAACTCAAAGGAGAGGAAATGAATAAAACTAATAAAAAGAAGGGAGATGCAAAGGAGTGAAATGGACACGGAAAAGTCATGGAAAGGAAACCCGGCACTGTTAACTTCTACACTGTTGAAATTGCGAAACTAAACGTTGTTAGGCTCCGCCTAGCCTCGGGCATTTCTAGCCAGGAATGGGAAGGAATGGACAGAAAATGGAAAGGGCATTGGCAATGGGAATTGGACAGAAAATGGAAAGGAACCCCGGCGCCATCACAACCTTTGCTCGGGAAATTGCGAAATGAGCGCCCCAGCATTGGGCACTTCTAGCTTGGAATGTAAAGGAATGGAAAGGACAGGTGGAGCCGCTCTTCCCTCATCCCCCTTCTTATTTCCATTTGCTTGTTTTCTATCGAACACCTTAGCATTATTATCTACCTCTTGGACTTGAGCATCCTTTCCTTGCTCTTTTGCTATTTGTGCATTTCTTCATTGTTGTGTTATGTTTAACACACTCTTTCTATTTTCTTGTGTCATGTCTATCTTGATTTATTATTTCATGTTCTATTATTATCACTTGCAAACTGCTATCTGGATTGCAAGGCAACCAGAAATGGCACGATGCGCGTAATTTCCGAATTCTAGAAGTATATGTTGTCATTACTGCGAGAAGCGGAAAGGAATTGAAAGGGAAATATCAAGGGGACACGGAAAGGAATGGAAATGACATTGAAAGAACATGGGGAGGAAATGGCAAGGAATGAACAACTGGAAGAGGAAGGGAGAGGAAATGAGCAAACAAATGAAAGAAGGGAAACACAAAGAAGTGAAAAGGACATGGAAGAGACATGGAAATGAAACCCGGCGATGTTACTTCTTCATGCGATAAATTTTCAAAACTAGACTTCCGGCCCTTTCTGACCTTGGGCATTTCTAGCTAGGAATGGGAAGGAATGAGCAGAAAACGAAGAGGGATTGCGAAATGAGTACTATCTTGACCCCGGCTGGTTTTGGGCACTTCTCACTTGGAATGCAAAGGAATGCAAAGGGATGGCAAGAAATGAAAGGAAATTTGCAAGAAGTGGAAAGGACCGAAAGGAAATTGAAAGGAAACCCGGCGTTATTAGTTTCTTCACGCGTGAAATTGCGAAACTTGACTTTTCGGCTCCGCCTGGCCTTGGGCATTTCTAGCTAGGAATGGCAAGGAATGTGCAGAAATGGAAAGGAGTTGGAATAAGATCGAAAAGCCCTTCAAAGAAATGGAAAGAAGTGGAATTGGAGTGACAAGTGACATTGAAAGGAATGGAAAGAACTTGGAAGTATGGAGAGGACATGTAAATATACTGTATAGCAATGGACAAATGCAAAAAATGGACAGGACATAGCAAATAAGTAAAAGGGAATGATAATGACATGGACAAGAAATGGAAAAGAAGCAGAAAATAACTTTGAACATATTCTTGGAAATACTTTTTTCAACATATGGTAAATACTTTAAACATTCGAAAAGTAAATCAGAGATTGACGTTACAAGGAGCTCGCTCGCATTATACGCATTAATCCCTGCCACCCCCGTCTTAAACTGTCACCTGTCCAACTTCATCAGGTCAGATTTGGGCACCATTACATGATGATCCAAATCGTGGGCGCAAGTGGTCCGGCAGTTGTGTTTTGTTCAGGTTGGTTTGAAGGTGGGTGATCCGTGGAGTGGCGGGGCAAGTAATCCAGTCGCACTTTTCACAGGCGGCCACGGGCCCATGCAAAGGCCAGATTCTGCTGCAAGCACACACTTTTTCCTCTTTTCCCCGCATGCTTTTTGCGGATGGTTTCTTCCTTTCCCATTTGCTGAAATTTTGGTTTCGGGTTGTTCCTTCTAGGGGCATGCGTCTTCCAGAGAATCGTTTCTCTTTTGCCTGTTCCGCGCCGGCGCCGTCGGCTCCCCATCCTTGTTCTCCGACTCGGCCCACTACTCCGACTCGTCCCCACTCATGCAACACCGTGTACGCCGATCCCTTTGCTGAAGCAACGGCGCAGGACGGGCTCAATCTTCCCCGCAGAGTTGACGACAACCTGGTCCCAAGAGCCGCATTGCCCATGCGGCCAACCGGTCCGCCTGGTATGCACTCGAAATGTGCCGGAAGCAGTGTTCCTCGCGGAGCTGGGGCCCGCATTGAGGGGCAGAGGCGTTCACATTGATGCTGTGGCGGCCCCTACCGCAAGGTGGTGCGCTTAACCGGGTGTCGGGCATCAACCTTCACAGACCTGGCAAAGAAGCTAGCAAAAGGTTGACACCGACAACACTCCTCCAACATCCCACCCTCCGTCCATGCTCCACTGTCTTCCTCGTCGCAGCCAACCGTTGCGGCCATGCTCAACGCCTGCCAAACCCTCCAACCAACCCCCCTCCGAACCCCTCCTTCGACGCCCTCGTCATGGCTGATCAACTAGACCCAGTTCAAGGCATTCATCAACACCCGGCAAGCGCAAGGACCTCCAGACCTGGATTCAGCAGATGGACGAATGGGCGCAAACCATCGACGACAGCAGCACCGCCCAACCTCGCGCCAACGCTCTGTTGTGGCTTTCTCACCCAGAGTTTGGGCAAAATGCAGGCAGCTGTCGTTCACAAGCTGTTGGCCATCGCCTACATGTTACTGACTTTGGTCGATGCGCGCATCACGCACACCAGCGCCGACTCGACTTCGTCTCTGCACCTCTTCGCCGCCTTCTACGATCTTGTTGCTTCTTAGCAACGTTGTCGATGCACATGGATCAGCGTGTTATTGCTTCGCATCTTTGGTACAGACCCGATTGGTAACTACAGGGCTGCACACGCTATTCAGATCCCGTTTCTGCCGTCGTCTACTTGACCTCTTCACCGCACTGTCCGTACAACCGCATCTTATTTCGTGTAAACAATAATTCAATGTCTGCAATTCCGTATACTTGAAGTTCTCGCATCGTGCAAAATGGTCCAATCTACAATTCATTGGCAGCACAGCCGGCTCTGTAGCAGACCGTGGGCATTCACGCGCTCGCAATTGCAGCCAGCTCCAACGGGACAGAATAACACGGTGGTGGACCCCACGATCACTTTTGCATTGTCCCTATTCGCCACGTGAGTGATCCTAGCAACCGAGCAGACTTACATCCAACTTGTTCAACCTGCCCTGAATTTTCCACGTGTTGCTCAGTGGTGGTCTCCTCACCGTGAAATTTTTGCATCTCCCTCGCCTTCGGGCAAAGCAGCGCAGCGGTGCGTGGGATCCGTATGCAGCAAATTGCGCAGCCGTTGATTATCTCCCAGATTTCGCACTCTTCGTTCTCTTCCCTGGCTATTGCACTCCCTGTGCTCTGGAGACTCGCCCACAACCTACTGCAGATTCATTTGACGGTGACCTTGGTCATTTACTCAACATTCTCGCCCACAGGCAACTTTCTACTCCCGGCTCTGCCTTCCCTTGCCTCATCCCGTTCCTTGCCTATGAACATTTCCGCTCTCACGTCACCGCAGGCCTGACTTTACTTGTATACCATCTTGCAAAGTCATCTTCATCCAGAATTCTCACGTTGAGGACCTGCTCTTCCCTCACCGGAAGTTTGTTGAGCAATGGGAAAACGACCGGAACCAGGACGTGTCGCGTGAATGCAAGTGCTCCTCGTTGTCTCACCGCCCGACATCGGCCTTCGTTCGCGGGCACCTTGCTACCGATAAAACTGCGCTTGGACTGGAATCCGACCTTCAATTCCAAGAACCCGGCGCACCCTTCTTATTCTCATATTATTCAGTCCTTTTTCAGAGGCTTCGGAAGTGGCTACGCCGGCTACGCTCTCATCGACTTCCTCAAATCAAAGAAGATTGGATTGTCCAACAGGCTTGTGCGCATTGGCATTAGCACCTACTTGAAGGCCCGTTCATGTTTTGCCAACAAAACCTTCATTACAGCAGCTATTCCTGTTTGGCGTTCGGAGGACCGCGCGTCCTTCCGCACAATGTTATTCTGCCCGGTCAAATAAGCACAAATGCTGTCCAGAACGTGGAACAAACCGGAAGTTTTCCAAGCGCTGACGCGCACCAACATCCTCCAACTGCACGACGACACGGTTCGCACCTTGAGAGACCAGTTCCCACCTTATCCTTGGGCTTTCCCCCGTGACTACGGCCAAACGACAAAGTCCTTGCATTTTCGTGTTTTTCTTGAAAGCCCGCAGCCTGCCAATGAAAACATCGCAACGGACGGTCCCGGCAGGGTCCTTGCAACTGAGCCTTTCCCGCTGGCACACTGCTCCCAAGTGTCTCCTAAAGCTGCTTATTTAGCACCATTACGGACTGCTGCGCGCCAATAAGAAGGCAATCCCAATGGCACATCGCATGCTCAACAATATCGAAACAATTCTTGCAAACACAAGCTCATGCGCGAGTAAGAAGGCAATCCCCATGGCACCTGCACAGCCAAAGGCAACCAAACGCATCTCGAAAAATGTGTTCGAAGCGCAAGATGAAGGCAACCCCCATGGCACATTGCATAATCAATCGCAATGTGCGTCCAAAAACTGCTTTGTTTGAGTGCCACCACGGTCGCAACCCCCATGGCGCATCGCATTGCCAGGCACTTATTGGCAGCTCAAGAGCTGAAAAAGGTGGCCAAAAACGAGGCTAACGTGAGTTCAAAAATGAGGCAACACACAGCCGCAACCCACCTAAGCCTGAGCCCGTGCTGCTGCAGGCCGCCATGGTACTGTTGCGGGGTGCTGTTGCAAAATGCCGCAGGCCGCGACTCAGAGTTGCGCAGGATGCTGTTGCAGAGGGTGCTGTCGCAGGGACCGAGACTCAGAGTTGCGCAGGGTGCTGCTGCAGGGTGTTGAGGGAAGGTGTTTTCCATGTGTGCCAATGCGCTCGGCCTACCCAAAAGACCTCAGCTTAATCGATGAAACCATCTCAGGGGACCACGTTCAGAGTGTACTTCTCTACCAAAATAACCTCAATATCACGGCAGCAGCTGTCTCTTGAAAACATGCTGAACCCAACGTTACTGGCACACCGAGTTGCGACGACCCTACTGTGCGTATTACACGAACAACACGCGGCTGAAACCAATCGCAACGACTTTCACACGTGGGAGTACCTTCGGCTTATGTCCTGCCCAAGAAGAAGAAAACGTTCTCGGTTGGTCGACCTTTTGCTTCCTTCGCCGGATGTTTTGCACGGCTGCTCAGCCTTCATCCACTTGATCGTCCCGTGTGTGTGTGTGTGTGTTTCCAGTCGCTCAAATGCAAGGACATATGGAATATGCTGCGTTCTCCACATACCCAAAACAAGGGTTTTTTATGTCGGTAGATGCTGACGTTCCTGGCCACGTATTGTGGACACGTTACCTCGCGAGGAACCCCCAGCTTGCTGAGCAGCGACCCACGTCATGTCGTGTCAAGTCTGATGCGTCGTGCTGCCACAACTACGAAGCGGTGTGCGCCTGCGTCCACCGGCAAGTCTACAGTTGCTGAAGCGCACCCACAGTGACTCACAACGGGCCATTGAGCTTGCGCAACAACGTGCAGTGGCGGAGATGGCCCGTGGCCTTGCTGAGGCGCCGGAGTTGGTTCGCTCGCATGACGGATCAGGTGGATCTGGATGATTGGTTGCTGGTGGCCAAGTGCATCCGGCGCATTCTGCACAAAATCGGCTGTGGATGCCAAGATAGCGCGCAACTTGTTCTTGAAATTTCGGTTCTGCTGACAAGGCAGTCCAGGCACCAGCCTAAGGTAGGACCAGCCAGTCCCATGGGCGCAAGTTCTGCCAAGCGCCTGTTGCAGAACAGAGGAACAGCACAGTCCTTGCCCACGTTTCCGTGCAACCTGTGCAGCATTCCCTGCGCTGCAAGGCAGTCCTTGCAAGGCAGTCCTGACAAGCAGTGCCTGCGCAGCAGCCCTTGCGCTCAAGCCCCTGCGCAGCAGCTTTTGCACAGTAGTCCCTGCGCAGCAGTCCACCAGTCCCTGTAGCACAATCCTCCACAGCAGTCCCTGCGCATGACTTCCTACTCAAAACTTTTGCACAGCAGTCCCTGCACAGCAGTCCCTGCGCGGCAGTCCCTGCACTGCGGTCCGCGCACCAACTTCAGCAAGGCAGCGCAGCAGTCCTTTCCCACCAATGACCATTGAGTCCGCGCGCATCAGCTAGCTAAGACAGAGCAGTTGGGGGGAATTTGCGGAGCAAGCGCCAGCAAGACAGAGTTTGTGCGGTAACAGTAAGAAGCAGTCAAGCAAAGCCCTGTTGACAGACTCGAGCCCTACAAGCGCGTATTCGGAAGGCAACCTTCAAGCGGCAACCCCGCAACCCCCGGTGTTTGCAACGCAGAGCTCGCTTCTCAGGGCGCGTGCTTCTGCTAGCCTTTGGCGACAAGTAGACCCCAAAAGCACGTCAATTCAAACAGGTTCTCTCGTTTTTGGCCCTGACTTTCTGGCGCGCTGCGCGCAACTCACCTAGAGTCGCCGGCGCGGGCTGGAACATCTGCTTTGAGGCCTCTGTAGCAAGCGAGTGTGCAAACCCCATCGAGCCAGTATGCTTGTGGACAAGGTTGCGAACAACTCAAACTTTCTCAGCCGGAACTTCTGACAATTACTGCATGCTGGCGGCAAACTGGTTCTGATGTTAGTTTGCCTGCGCAAAAATGTTTGCGCTCTACGGACGTCCTGAACAAACAAGCAGAGCTGCAAGCGTTCTATCATATTCCGGACTTATTGGGCGCAACGCCGCGCCTCTGCAAAGACACTGTGCGCATTAACCGGAATTCTTCTCAAGCCAACGAAGCAAGAGCGGCGCCAGCTGGAGCACCTTGTCAGACCCCAGCCGAGGTCACTGCGTACCCGCCCAACCAGGGCAACGCCAGACTTTGGGGTTTTTGCACAACCATGTTGCAAAATCTTTGTTGAAGCAAGGCGTGGGATATGTTGGTCCCGACTTTCTTCCTATCAATGCTTTGTTGGCTTGAAGCAGGCTGCGGACACTTTGGCGGCAGATTTGGGCCTCGACAAGAGTACGGGAAGGCGTCAACGTGCGGGCGACAGTCTGGACCTCCACGCGCTTTGAGCTGGAGCTTGGTAAGTAGGAAAATGACTAGCTGACAGGCTGACTGAGGACAGTCGTAGCCTGGGGCATATAGTAGTAATCGCGAAGCAGAATAGCGCTCGCAAGACCACAGTCTCTTGCAGCCCCGGCTAGACGGACAACAACAATCTCTGTGTGGGCATTTAATAGTGTGTTAGTGTTGCTTCCTGAAGTTGAGCGGCTGCTGCGGATCTCAAAATTCAATCGCGCTATTTACTAAACCAACCCTGCGCAGCCAAACTATTTTGTCCAGCGCATTGCTGGCCAGCGCGTGGCCAGGAAACCTGGAGCGTGACGCGAATCAATCGCTTGGATTTGCGCAGCCTGCAAGGACAGGCTAGTAGCCGTCGTCCTCGCGAAAAACCACTTCACAGGTGCCAAGAAACTACAACCCCGGTTGCGTTTCACAACCCCAATTAGTAGGAAAACGCTTTCCAGGACATATAGTTAGTGATCAAAACCTTCATAGGGGAGCCCTTCGCCCATATCTGCGGCCCAATGAAACGGTGAAGATGATGCTAGTGTTCCCAGCGCTATTGAAACGCCGCGTTGCGCGTAGTCAGTAGAAGGGTTGTTCGGGCACTTCGGCAAAAACCATTGCCTGATCTCGGCAACATTCGGCGCAACAATCTGACATTCGGAGTCACTCTGGGGCCCAAAAAATGGCAATTAGATACAAAACGCTGCCTGATTCTGGCACCGGCTTCTGCCTAATGCCAAGCGTTTTAGACCAAAAAACCTGTTGGAGCGAGAAAACTGATATTTTGGTTGCACAAGTCTTTGTTGTGAAGTGCTCTTTTTCGGGCACGAGAGTAGCACAGAATGTCGGCGCGAAAAATTGTGCAGAATTTTGTTGGGATTCTGCACATTCTGCGCAAAATCGTTTGTGGATGCCAAGACTGCACAAAACTTGTTGTTCTTGCTGATGTGTTTCTTGATCTTGTTAGAATTTCGGTTCTGCTGACGAGGCAGTCCTTGCAGAGCAGTTCCTTCAAGGCAACCAACCTAAGGTAGGGCCAGCCAACCAGTCCCAACAGCTGCAGAACAATCCCATTCCCTGCGCAAGCAGTCCCTGCACATCAGTCCAGCAGCCCCTGCAGTCCCTGCACAGTAGTGCCTGCGCGGCAGTCCCTGCAAGGCGCTTTTGAAACTGTTCCTTGCAGAGCTTGTGTGCTGACAGCGGTCTTTGTGAAGCAGTCAAGCGAAGTTTGCTGACAGACTCGAACCCTGAATAATTACAGGCACAGAATCGGAAGGCAGCCTTCGAGCGGCAATCCCGCAGTCACAAGTGTTTGCAACACAGCTCTCTCTCCTGGCTTTCTGACGCGCTGCGCGCAACTCACCTACAGTACCCGGCGCGGGCTGGAACATCTGCGAAGCAACGGTCTGCTGTGCCATGTTGGATTGACAGGCGCCCGCGCGAGCCTTGAGACCTCTGTAGCAAGCGATCGTGCAAACCTCGACAAGCCAGTACGCCTGTGGACAAGGTTGCGAACAACTCAAACTTTCTCAGCCGGAACAATGTAAGGCCACCTCTGACAATTACTGCACGCTGGCGGCAAACTGGTTCTGAGGTTAGTTTGCCTGCGCTAAAATGTTTGCGCTCTACGGACGTCCTGAACAAACAAGCAGAGCTGCAAGCGTTCTATCATATTCCGGGCTTATTGGGCGCAACGCCGCGCCTCTGCAAAGACACTGCGCGCATTAACCTGCAAATTTTGCAAGAAGAAGCAGGCGTCGCAAGCCAACAAAGCGGCACCAGCTAGCTGGAGCACCTTTTCAGACTTCAGCCGAGATCACTGAGCAGACATGTTGCAAAATCTTTGCTGAAGCAAGGCGTGTTGTCAGTCCCGTATCACTGCTTTG
The DNA here is from genome assembly GCA_963377175.1 of Effrenium voratum. Taxonomy (NCBI): domain Eukaryota; class Dinophyceae; order Suessiales; family Symbiodiniaceae; genus Effrenium; species Effrenium voratum. The sequence goes on from CAUJNA010000837.1 coordinate 34,930, forward strand.
CTGGTTCAACTACATGTTCACCAGTTGGCTTGAAACGGGCTGTGGCCACCTTGGCCTGGGCCGCCTTGGGTCATATTGTAGCTGTCGCGAAGGATAAAAACGCCCGCAAGACCCCAATCTCTTGCAACCCTGGTTGTGTTTCCCAGCTTCGGCCAGACGGACAACAACAATCTGTGTGACGTTGAGCGGTTGTTGCGGATTTTTCGCGTTGCTTATGACTGGACGCGGCGCTTCAAAAGTCAATTGCACCATGTACTAAATCAGCCCTGTGCAGCCAAACTATTTTGTCCGCGCGTTCCCGGCCAGCGCGTTGCCAGAAATCCTAGAGCGCGACGACAGTCAATCGCTTGGCTTTGCGACAGGCTAGTAGCCGTCGTCCTCGCGAAATTGGTTCAAAGGTGCTAAACAACAACCCAATTAGAAGGAAAAGGCTTCTTGTCTCACAATAAAGTTCAAGGTGCCGCTCATCTCACTCGCTCGATTGCCGAGGCACTCCTCACAAGTATTCTCAAATCACTTCGGAAAGAGCTATCGCTCAGCCCATGCGCGGCAAGGCTCCTCCGAACAAGCGAAGTGGAAGGCTCTCCCGACTAGCTTGACTGACAAAACCTTCAAGACGTGGCGAACGAGCCTTGTCCCATCAGTCCACCTACATGACGAGCAGATTTCCGGACTAGTGGGGCGTCCCTGGTATTTTTGGGTAACCGTAGGCTCCAGGTTGCCCCAGCCACTGCGAGAATGGAGTGCCCCAGATCATCTCTGAGCAGCGTGCTTCGGCCGCAGCTCCTTATCAAAGATGGCGGGCGCCATGACGGGCACGAAGTCTCTCGCCATGTGTTCGCGGTTATCAGCATAAGCGAAGTTATGCCAGTTGCTAGCAAAAGCTATGATAGCAGCTATTCGTTTTCTTCGGTGTTTTGCTTTTCTTCCTTTTCTTTTTCTTCCGCTTTCTCTTCCCCTTCGCCTTTTTCCTTTCTTTTTGCTTTTCTGTTTTCTTTCCTGTTTCTTTCTCCTCTCTGTTTTTTCCACTTTTTCTTGTGCCTTTTCTTCCTCCTCTCTTTGTGGCTCTCGCTCAGGTAGTTTTTGCGTTTGGCAACTCGGTTTTGTCTCAAACCGTCATTCGGTCTTTTAGTTGTGCAATCCAGCTGCGCGATTACGTATCTAGCTTGCTTCGGTTCTTGATGCATCGCTTCACTATGCTAATCAGCCGACTGACCGGCCGGCCCCCTCCCTTTCACCTCAGCTCCGACTACTACATGACTGTCTCTGTCTTTGTCTCTGTCTCGTGTTCCTCCTCTGGCCTGCTCCATCCTGCTCCTTTCTGGCCCTTCACCTTCGCAACCCTCCTCGTCTACCAGACGAACCTATTTTCTTGTTTCTTGGTTAGAGTTGCGCCCGCAGTGATGTGTGTGTGTGTGTGTCTGTGTTGTGTTTGTGTGTGTTGTATGTCGCGCGTGTGTTACGCGTGTGTGCGGGTGTGCGGATGTTGTGTGCGTGCGTGTGCGCGCGCGTGTGCGTGCGCGTGTGCGTGTGCGTGTGCTTGCGTGTGCTTGCGTGCGCGCGTGTGTGTGTGTGTGTGTGTGTGTGTGTGTGTGTGTGTGTGTGTGTGTGTGTGTGTGTGTGTGTGTGTGTGTGTGTGTGTGTGTGTGTGTGTGTGTGTGTGTGTGTGTGTGTGTGTGTGTGTGTGTGTGTGTGTGTGTGTGTGTGTGTGTGTGTGTGTGTGTGTGTGTGTGTGTGTGTGTGTGTGTGTGTGTGTGTGTGTGTGTGTGTGTGTGTGTGTGTGTGTGTGTGTGTGTGTGTGTGTGTGTGTGTGTGGTGTGTGTGTGTGTGTGTGTGTGTGTGTGTGTGTGTGTGTGTGTGTGTGTGTGTGTGTGTGTGTGTGTGTGTGTGTGTGTGTGTGTGTGTGTGTGTGTGTGTGTGTGTGTGTGTGTGTGTGTGTGTGTGTGTGTGTGTGTGTGTGTGTGTGTGTGTGTGTGTGTGTGTGTGTGTGTGTGTGTGTGTGTGTGTGTGTGTGTGTGTGTGTGTGTGTGTGTGTGTGTGTGTGTGTGTGTGTGTGTGTGTGTGTGTGTGTGTGTGTGTGTGTGTGTGTGTGTGTGTGTGTGTGTGTGTGTGTGTGTGTGTGTGTGTGTGTGTGTGTGTGTGTGTGTGTGTGTGTGTGTGAGTGTGTGTGTGTGTGTGTGTGTGTGTGTCTGCGTGTCTGCGTGTCTGCGTGTCTGCGTGTCTGCGTGTCTGCGTGTCTGCGTGTCTGTGTGTCTGTGTGTCTGTGTGTCTGTGTGTCTGTGTGTCTGTGTGTCCGTGTCTGTGTCTGTGTGTGTTTTTGTGTCTGTGTCTGTGTCTGTGTGTGTGTTCGCGTGTGCGTCTTCGTGTTTGCCAATGTTTTCGTCTTCGTGTTTGCGCGGTTTGTGTTTTTGTGCGTGTTCCTGCGTGCGTGCGTGTTCGTCGCCCGCTTCCTTCAAGGGATGTGCCGGGAAGTCAGCTGTTGAATCGCTCTAACCAAGCGCGGCGAAAGAGTTTGAGCTTCAGGAGGCCTGCCCCGCCATGTAACCCAGTGGCCAAAAACGACGCGACGTAGTTTGGTTGTGGCTATGTCTTGCAAAGCGCAGGGCCACGCAAGTCACTGCGAAAGTGGTCACGCGCGTCGGGCCTGCTAGGTTTCTGTCAAAGATTCACTCTGGCAAAAGGAGCGTCTGAAAGATGGTGAAAGGGTCGCAAAAGTAGGGGCGCAACAAGCTGCAGGCCTTGCGGGACTGAGTCTCGACACCCAGCCAGCAAGGCACTCCCAAGCAGGACCACGCGCGGCCCTCTTAAAATTCATGATGCCAAACAAGGCGTGCGAAGCAACACGTTGGGCGGAAACGGTAATGAGCAACGTAGAGTTTTTGGACCGCTTCAAGTTAAGTTGCAACATGATCGAGACTAGTTGGGGCATGTGGGAGCATTCCGAGCCTTTGACGCAGGTGTTTGCGATGACGCTTGTTGCGTGCTTCGTGACATCTTCTGCTGTCCGTGACACAGCCGAAGCCGCGGGCGCCAACCTGGGCTGCAGACCAGTAGGACTGAAACACGGAGGATGCGTGGAGCATACGCTTTCTACCATTGACAGGATGGGGCTGCAGCAAGACCGGAGCGACATGCTGCACCGACGTGTTCAAATACACGCGTTGTGTGAACGGCGGCGACATCAGAGTTGAGCTGCCCTGCTGCATGGTGACCCCATATTGAGCTCTGCTTCTGTTTTTGTTAAACCTTTGTTTCCAAAATCAAGCACACACCCGCTTGCAGACCTCTTAGCATGGGCTTCAACACAGAAGTTCCGATCAGTTTGGTTGTGTTGCGCGCCCAGATTCGACTTGGCAGCTGATTGATCTTGGGGTAAGGCTGATGTTTCAGAAGAAAGTCGCTGCTACACATGCTACTTAGTGGCAGCCAAGGTCGCCTGGCCTGAGACAATGGCGGAATTGGACGAATTCTTACCCAAGGTCTGCCGATGCTGGGCTGCATGTTGGTCCGCTGACGGTTAGGTTTGTAGAGTCAGCAGTAGCAGCAGAGCTGCGCTGAATGTTTGGAGCAGCCCAAAGTCAGCCCAAAACGCGCCCAACAGCCTGGGTATCAGCCCGTGTCCAGCCAACACAAAACCGCCCTGCCTCTGAATCCAATTGCGTCTGCTTTTGCTTCGCATCACACCGTTGATCTTCCCACAGCCATTTTGGCATTATTGGGACATAGTTGGATCCTCTCGAAATAGATCCAGGGAATTGGTGGCGGGGCAAGTATTTCAGAAGATCCAAATCAAGATGTCATTTGATGGAGAAGACTTCATGGAGGCCTATTCAGCCGCCGTCGTCGACGGAAAAGTTAGCTGCTTGAGGCTGGTATCTTGGCAACACCCAGGCGAAGTTGGACGCTGCCAACGAAGCGCACAAGGTTCCCGCAGAGAGCCCTGAACCTTAATGACCTTCAACCTCATCTTTGGAAGCAGCCTTCGTGTAGCCAGGGTTTCATTCTCGCAGCCCTCGTTACGAGTGTCGAGAGAGTTCCCTTTGACTGGCTGCGCGTGGAGCTCGGAAGCAAGCGCGCCACAAAAGATGTCATTCTCTTGAAGTACCACGGAATGGATTTCATTTTACTTGCGTGCAAATTCTTGAGAGAAGAGTTACACGCGTATTCCTGTGACGATTGGCGACAAGACCGTGGAGGCAGAGCCGATCCCCGTATCCAAGAAGAAGCAGCGGAAGGGATCGGAGAATAGGAATTCCACGCCATTTTGGAGGACTGAATTGCGCAGGCAATTTCGGCCATCGACCCCCCGGTGAAAACGCAGGCGGGTCCAGTCATCAAGACGAGGGCAAGGGTAGAGAGGAGCAAAGGCTTGCTGCGCGCCATTGGCCCGGATGGAGGCATGGGCTGGCCAGGTCCTTTGGGATGGGGCGAGCGACGCTCTGCTGCGTCGATGCACGTGGCCATATGCAGTTTTGACTTCTTCCAGTCTGCGCTTGCTTTCTGCCATTTCCCGGCATTTCGACACTACTGTCGGGTAGGACCGTTCAGGGGCCACTGCCTGGTTTCTCAAGTGATTTGCATAGTGGCCAGGAGTTGAGAATGAGTCGTGTCGGCCGACGTGTAGCTGAGCTCGTGGCCTTTTAAGCCTATGTTGGGTAGAATTCCTTTTGTGCAAATGTCCGCCTGGCACGGAAAAGTCAGAATCTTACACCGTGCGGGGGCATCACTAGTTTAACAGCGACACGCCTACTTCATGACCCACTTTTGGCTCAAACCAACTGTTCTCGCACCTAGCTTAGCCAGGTGCGAAGGGTGACTCGTGAGAGCAAGGCAAGAAATGACACATCGAGCTGATTGCACTGCTGCGGTATCAATTGGTACTCTTGCGTCGGTGTTACAGGACAGTACAACCATTGCTCCTCCCCAGTACCACTCCCAGCCTCCAACCGGGAAGGCTTCTCATGCTGAGGATGTTTCAGCCCTAAGAAGAGCCAGTCCTACTCACTTTTCACGCATCCGGATTCGCTCTGGCTGTTTCAAGGGCATATGCTCCGTCGCGAACCCCGACGGC